>JAVJIF010011517.1:0-87626 GCA_038442645.1 Agave tequilana | reverse complement strand
TTAGTCGACTATACAGTCGACTAGCTGAAGCCTGGAAACAGTTTCTGGGATTTAAAACTTAGTCTTTTGGCTCACATAAAATCCCATAAATACACAGAAAATCTACAAAAATAGTTCTAATGTTTTACTATGATAAACAAACATGCTTGCACAAGATCAATGCATGTTACAAATGTTTTGAACTATTTTGTAACTTGAAAATATTGGTTCAAAATGAAAACTGTATTTTTTCAAAACTTGTTTTCTAAACTTTGTTTTTTCAAAAACTTCTCCAAATACAAAAATAAGATATTGTAATTCATTTAAGGCATAGTGTGTATGGATATGATCCACTACATAATTAAGATAAATATCTATGTTTTTGACTTTAAGCATTAAACATGGTTTTGGTTAAAGACAAGTATATGATAAACACCAAAACCAAAAAGATATTTTTACCAAAATGAAAAGTCTTTTTCTAAACTGAAAATCTTTATGAAAAGATATCGATCAGAGTGGTGTGTAATATATACTTGAGCAATCCACCAACTATTCTATCCTTTACATTTTATCTAAAACAAAATCTTACTAAACAAACCTAGACTCAAGTCTTCATCTTCTTGAAGCCTTCACTTGAAGTCTTCTCATCTTCTTGACTTGGTCCAAATACGATCCAATGGTTCTTGGATCACACCGTGCTAGCTCCAAAACTTGACTTTAAATCCTTTGTTGAAGCTATGCACCTACTAAGATCTTGATCATAAATCTGTCACTATTAAACACAGATCATTAGTACTATAACTACATGAGTTAATCATCATCAAAACTAGAGTGATAGGCCTTTGGGCCAACAAATGTTGACACTACTCTCCCTATCTACCAAAATCTTTTCACACTCGATAACAACCAATATGCATTGTCACGATCAAAGTGTCATTGTGCAGGAAGTGCACGACGTAGGCGTCAGCCTCCGAGAAGAAGATTGGCCTGCCCAGAGGTGAAGGTCGGCATGTCAGTATTGCCGGGTAGTTGTCCCTCCGGGCCTTATTGACATAAATGGCCCTCTTTCCTTCGCTGTGGTACCCTCTATCTGGGAGGTATCGAAGATGACATTCACCTCCCTATACTGATGAGGGCGTTGCCTGCTTGACTTGTGGTGGGAGTTCCTTTGCACTTTATCTTCGAGGGTTGTACAGGGTTGAGGATGAACTCTCATAGATATCTTTGGTTAACCAGATCGTGGAAGTGTCGTCGGAGGGACTGATAGTCGACAGTGAGATGGCCCATCCTGTCATGAGAGGTGCAATACTTCTTGATCCCGGTCCCTTCGAGTTCTGCGAAAGCGGTCGACTGGGGCGCCTTTCTCAAGGTGATCTTTTTGGCATTAAAACATGGTCGATGGGAATCCTGAATGGAACGATATCGAGCTCTGTAATGCCGTCCTTGTTAGACTCGTGTTTATGTCAGGTTGGTTTATGGACTACGGCGAAGTTGTGATTTGGATTCTTCCTTGGGGAACGCTGCTACAACTTCTCGCCCTCGGGTCCTTGTTTAGGGGGCGATTGGTCGCACCCCGATTCACCTCTTCGATCTGCATGTACTTCTGCGCCCGAACGAGAATGTCTCTCATCTTGGTGATACCATTCTTCACCATGTGCCTATAGAATAAGTAGGTGACTTGCAGCTCGCTGATGAATGCAGCGACAACTACGTCTTTATTACAGTTGTATACCAGAGCCATCTGGCTCTGAGGCTCTTCCCTGATTTCATCCTAATCATAAGGAGATAGTTGTTGATCCTCTGGAACTTTCACCAAGAAGCGAATTGATTGTAGAAGACGTCGGTTATATCACCGAAACTCCAAAGCGAGTTTTTCGGGAATGATAGAACCAATGGTAGCTTGCGCCCTGAAACTGGAAGGGAACACTCGACAGATGAGAAGGTAGTTGCGAGCATAGACCGTTATTTTATCTTGGAACTGGCGGAGATGAAGAAGGGATCGGACGCTCCTGAGTAGCAGTTGAAGGAGGGCATCACAAATTTTCTCGGAATCGGAGTGTGGTGGTTTCCTTCATCGGAGGACCTTAGCCCGCTATGCTTCATTCCTTTCAGAGATTGTTGGCTCAGTTGGTTGAGCCGCTTTTGGACCAGATCCATAATGTCCTCAATGTGAAGGAACTTCAGCTGCAAAGAAGCTGTGAGTTCTCGGAGCGTTCATCATCATTGCGAGTCTCTGACCTGTTCTGCTTCAAACCACTAGTGGTTCGCACGGCTTCCCCGTCACGCTGTGGCGACGAAGAAGTCTGGGCTCTTGCTTCTGCAGCTTGGGGAGACTGCGATTTTCGAAGTATGTCGATTTGCTTGAGGAGTCTGTCTGGACACGAGTCACATCTTTTTCAAGGGCAGCTACCTCACAGAGTCGACCCATCTCCATGTGTTGCTCTTTCAGCTACTTCTGCAGATCAGAAAGCATCCGAAGGAGTTGCTCATGGTGTATCAGGATTCAGTCATGACCGTTAGTGAACCCTCTGTGGCGAGGCAGAAGAAGATTAGGAATCTTCAGCGTCTGTGATGTGAACGTCAGATAGGTTGGGGTGACGACTTGCAGGCTCAGCGACTTCAACAACTTTTTCTTTTTCCTTTCAAAGAGGCAGGGGCATCGGCGGGAGCCTGGGAGACATTCTTACTTGGTTGAACTATGTCCACAGGGTGAGGCTGTTTTAAGGAGTGGTTTGCTTTTGGAAGTGGGCGAGATCTTCGAGTATGTACTCAAAAGTTCTTAATGAAAGTACCAAATAATGTGGGTAATTCTTGAGGAAGTTATCCATGCACCTAATTGCAGAGATTGATGAATGAATCTCAGTGAACAAACTAAAGCAAATGCACAGATTTACGTGGAGACCCAAAAGGGAAAAACCATGGAGAAAGAGTGAGGGTTCTACTATAATTTAAAGAAGATTACAATGATGATTGCCTGATCTCATGTGCTAGAATTTCTGGGGTCGATTGATCATCCCCTTCTCGTTGGAGGTAGTCTCATATTTATGCAAGTCGGTGTCTTTGGATAGGATTATAGAGTTCTCTTCTCACTGAACATCTATCCGATCTTAACTGCTTATCTTAGAGATGGTTGTAGTAAAGCAACTTGATTTGAATTGGTAAAACACATATTTGTCTTTATCCAGTGGCCTCCATCTAGCTGTCAATGTGATCGATCCATTCCCGAGTTGTAATCGCCGAATTCAAATGGAGATCTGGTCTAGAGATAGGAGTACTTGTCTCTATCCCATAACCACTTGAATTGCTTGGAGTTTGGATGAGATTAGAACTCTTCTCTGGAGATTCTAGAAGCGGCCACGTGTCGCGTGATTGGCCAAGGGCTGGATGGATGCGTGTCGTGATCTCGATGAGGTTGAAAATTGACCACTACAAATATATACATAACTAAACTATACTTCAATTTTTTTTTCATAATATCTCTATATATAACTAGAGAAGTGAAGCAAATTTAAAATTATAATCATGAGACCCGACTTTGCAAGCCTCAACTCATTCAAAATGTATTTGGCCTCTAGAGAAATTAGGGTGCATGTTTGGAACCCAAAAGTATTGGAAGAAGAGGAAGCAATGTGAACATCATTTTTTTTATAGACCTTGTAAAATTTTAGCATTACATAAGTAGTCTTACACATTTTAAATTCTTTTTAAAATATCTAGAGCACTTTAGAATTTCTTTTTAAAGAATTCCTACTATTTAATCAGAGTGCAGATGCCATTACTTTTTAAAGAATTCCTACTATAGAATATGTATTCTTTTATCATTTGTTTTAATGTGCTTTTTTACACTTACACTTGAGGGACACACACACATCATTTGTAAACTAAATTTGTCTTTTCCTATAGGTATTTTTTGTCCTCACTAAAGCATATGCATGTTCGTTTTAAGCCCCGCATGCTTTTGCACGTGCCGTAAAGCTAATAAATTATAATTATATGTTGGTTCTTTTCACATCATGACTCTTTTATTTCCTTTATGTTAATTAAATGTTATATTCCTTATTGGATAGATGATAATTGGGATATTTCATTTATGTCAAAACTATCTCTCTCTCTCTCTCTCTCTCTCTATATATATAATATATATATATATATATATATATATATATATATATATATAGACTTGTATCATCCTAGAAGGATTCGAGGCTGAATCTTTCCCACTCAAATACAACCCTACGACATTCGAATATAAGATCCATTCCGTTGAAGTTGATCAATATTATTTCAAGTATCTATAAACTAAAAATCAAGTATTTTAAATACTTTTTAGCCATGCATCAAGCGACGCAAAATAGATGACCGAAAGTAGTGAGTTGTTTAGTTTAACGGTGTAGAAACATTTGAAACCTAATAAAAATGATTTGTAGGTCTTCTTAAATGTTTAGATTATGATCAAATGGCCACATCGAGAATTGTGTGTCTAAAAATATAAATCTAACCAACTCACCACTTTCGACCGTCCATTTTGCGTTGCTTGATGGATAGGTAAAAAATATTTAAAACACTTGACTTTTTATTTTTAGTTACTTTAAATAATATAGATCAACTTCAAAAGAGGGATCTTGTATTTGAATGTCGGATGTTTATTTGAGTGGGAAGGATTCAGGCTTTAATCCTTCCGAAATGACACAAGTCTCTCTCCTACACACACATTAGAGCTCCTTTGTTGACTGGCAGCCAGTATTCACTGCATGTTCCTCATGTACTCTGAATTTGCCATTTAACATAGGATCACAGTTGTGTCATGGAATCTGACATCCGTCATTTAAAACCTTGCATCTACCCATGTCCTAGACCATAGTTTCATAGAATTAACTAGTTTGGATTCATTTTATGCTGAAACATATGTAATGAAAGCAAATACATATCTCAGTATCTCAATGTGTAGTGAGTAGAAAGAAGTGTCCAAATTTTAAAAATATGTTATGAAATGAAATTCATGCATGCTAAATGTTGATGTTTTTCCTAGAGTGGGTATGTGGTTTAACTCCACAACCCCTATGGATCTCACCTCCAACAAAGAGATTTGTTAGGGAGGTCGTGTCTTAAACCCCTCTGATTCCAAAACCAGCACCTTGAGAAGTATCTTCACTAAAAAGAGTAGATGGTAGACAATAACGCGAGAAATAGCTCGTTCTTGGGATTTTGGGCTTTTATGCAGGTAGGTCAAGGATAGACCATTCACATGGGGTTTTTAGGGATTTAACTACAAAGAGGAGCTATGTTATTTGTTTATTATAAGCATTCTGGTTATTCTGGAAAGAATAAGTACAATCAGTTTGTAAATGAAAAAAAAGATATGACCCGAGCTCGTCACTGGTGTTTAAGATTAAAATAGAAAAGGGTAAAAAACCCTAGCACCATTATAGAAATGTTGGTTTCTCTTGGATCTTCACCGTGCTTTGTTTACTTCCATATCTTAATAATTATACATGGTACTTACATTTTATTTGGTGTAAACTGACTATCGAGCAAATGGGAAAATCCTTTGCCATCAACATGTGTACCAGGCACCTTAGTTGGACACGTTCAACTTATCTTAGTGCAAAATTGTATATTTGCCCCTTGCCCTTTGGACTTCACACAGGTCTCAGGATATAGCCTATATGTTGAATAGGTGAAATATCTATTTTCTGCCTGTGAACTTTTACATAATCATGCTATGAGCATTATCTCTGTATTGTTCAGTAGCCATTTATGCTGATGTTGCTTATTTATAAATCATACTTGCGTTGCAGGTGGTGGAGAAGGTCTTTGGAGCAGTGCCTTTCAAAGGCGGTGGGCTTTGAATTGTTTCTTCTTTTTAGGCTGAAGCTTTTTATGCATGCTAAAGACTCTGTAACTGTGTGCATGTAAGGTTAATGGTGTCCTGTGTGACGTATGCTGTGTTATTTTGCATTGCACTATGTGGCGGTTAGCAAACCAGATTCGGTTTCAAAATTGATTTCCTACCAACTTCTTTGTTTCCATGTATCATTCGGTTTTTTCACAATACATACGTCGCTTTACTCAATAGCAGCACCGGAGGGGGAGGAGCCTTATGTTGAGCAGCTGATCAAGACGACAAAAGAATGGGATGTTAGCAAGTTGTGGACTATTTTTTTCAGAGGATCCGGGCATGGCTGTGGAAGGTTAAATGGGAGGGGGTAACTACTAAGCTATTCTTATCCAGGAGGTACTTAGCGAATGATATGAGATGTCCTAAATGCAGGATGCATGCAAAGGAAACACAACACTTGCTTACAGAAAGGCACTAGTCGAAACAAGTGTGGAGCTTACTTGCGGAGAAGACTGGAGCAAATCTTTCGGATCTTCAGCTAGAGGAATGGTGGATGGCGATAGAAGGGACGAGATTGCAGGGAGGTGATAGGAAAGCTTTCAGACAGGTTCTTGTTGCATAGGCTGCATGGATGATTTGGAAACAAAGGAATCATGTGGTCTTTAAAAATCAAGTAATGAAAGCTGCGGAAGTTGCCTTGTCGGCGGTGGAACAAGTGGAGAAAAGATGGGGAGTACTGAGTCGTGATGTTAGAGCTAGAAGGTGTGCTAGGCAAGCACAAAATCAGTCTAAAAATTGGACTCCCCGGTATAGGTTGGATAAAAACTGACTTTGATGGTGCATGACTCGAGGAGGTAGCAGGGTGATTATTAGGAGTAGTGATGAAGTGTGGAAAATGGTGGTAGGAAGGCGTATTGAGGCGATGAGTGTAAATGAGGCTGAGTTTATGGGGGCATGGCTGGCTGTATCTGGGGCTTACGAGCATTTTAGGTCCCATGTGTTATTGTGGAGGGGAACTCGCTTCGGATAATCAATGATATTAAGAGGAGCGAGGACCTACAAGCTCACCCGCTGCTGATAGATATTTGGAGAATGCTTGCACAGTTACAAGGGTGGGAGGCCATTCATGTTAACATAGAGAGAAACAAAGGTGCAAATTGGGTGGCTCGAATAGCAGAAGGCACAATTAGTATATCACGTTCGGGGATGATCTCCCAATGGAGCTGAAGCATATTCTTGAGGAGGATTAGAGGGGAAGCGGTGAGGTACGCCCCTAAAGTAAAGGATGTTGTTTCTGACCCGCAAAAAAAAATTGTTAAAAAAATGCTTATTTCTTTAAAAGTCGTGAAAAACCACTTATGAGAAGAAAAACCAAACACAAACCTAACTAAAATTTAACAAATTTATCATATTTTTTGCTTCCACCTTGGCCGTGTTAGTCTATTAATGGCTATGAATCTTAGAAAATGAGCCTAATTTCTCTTTGAAATTGAATAATGTGATCAAACATGTCTAATGTTACCAGGAAGAAATAAAAATACCCTAATCGGATCTTGTATTATATTATATTAATAATATTAATATTTTATTAATTAATATTAGACCAAATCTGACCCTTTGTTGATTTCATTAATATTAATATTAATATTAATATTAATATTTTATTTTTTATTAATATTAACCAAAATCCGACCCATTGCGGATTTCATCACTGATTGTCGAGAGCCTGGCCGTGGGCCGTGGGCCATGGCCCAGCCCCCGTTCCCAATTCCCTTTAAAGCGCCCCATGTCGATCGATTTCTACCGAAAGCGGGGAGGAGAAAACAAGACATCGCTAGGGTTAGGGTTTTATTTGCTGGATATCAATCAAAGCAATGGCCTCCACATCCGCCGCCCCCGTGCCCCATCATGCTCCACCGCCACCGGAATTTCAACCACCGGAGAAGAAACTCAAGACTGAGGAAGACGAGGTAGACGACGACGATGAATGGGGTTTTGTGCCCATCCCGGTCGACCCCGAGCTTCTGGAGAAATATAAAAAACAGGTTGAAGAGAGCAAGGTAACACTTGATGTGTACAATTATTTAACGGACTAGTTAATTAATTCACAAAATAATGCAATGGAATTCTCAGTGTGTAGATCCTCGCTAATTTCATTGCCATTGCCATTGCAGGGCTTTGATATTGACTACTTCCCCGGTATGGTTAGTTGGAACCTCTACATGTAGGGGAAGATCTGAATGACAAATCCTACCGTCAGTATGCGCAGCGGGCAGTTGATCACTACAACAAGGATAAGCAGGTTGGATGGCTTTTTTCTTTGAATTTACAATGACATCACATGTTACTGCATGTGTGCTAACAAAGAATTTATTAAAATGCACTGCTTTAATCGACTTATTTCTCAGTGTGTAAAAGGGTGGATGTTGAGGTAGCAACCTTGTTTGATTTTACCTTGTAATTTAGAGGATCAAACCCCCGAAGTTTGGTCTGTTTGTATTTCAAACTTAGACTAGGTCGAGTTTGGCTATCTTTGAACTTCAAATGCTCCAATTTGGCACGTTAAAACTCAAAAATGTAAATGAACTAGCTCAAGCCGATTGCGGTTTACTATTACTGGTCCAACATGGCTTGATATTTATTTCCAGTTATCTTGTTTAATTATTCTGTTCAAGATAAAAGTAAAATTTAACCCAATAAAGCATCAATGAGAACTCTTGTTTACATCTCTAAAGCTTTGGTAAAAGAAAATGCAGAAGGGAAAAACCTGGTTTTCTTGTTTAAACTTAGACGCTAATATGACTAAGTAGTATGTACATATGCAAATAACGATTGGACAAATAGAAGCTCCAAAGTCAAATAGAGAAGACATGTGTATTGCTTTGAACTTTGTATATTGAGCGAACAAAACATTCATTTTCTTGAAATGAAAAACAAGGGGGCATAACTCACTTTTGAAACATTATTCAAATTCATGCGATGCCGTTTGTGAATAATCTCTTTGGAACTTTCAAGCCATTCTTTTCACATGTTCTCAAGTTAGCATAACCACTAAAATTCATTTGCAAGGGAAAATTAACAAAGTTTGTGCCTATTGTCTCTTCTCAGATAGAAACTTACTCTCTTAGATGTTGTTGTTCAAGATAATGATATTGTTGTTGTTTTCTTCTTTGAAGCTTCTACTCATTATTATGTGCAATGTTAAATGATAATTACTAATAACGTTTAATTGGAATTTTATTACGATGAATGTAGTGAAAGCATATTCAAAATTAAACATGTGAGGGGTAATGAAAGGATTTTGTTTTTCCTATTCGAAAATGAGTTTTAGCCAAAGAATTAACCTGCTCTTTTAGACTTTTCTTCTCGGCTTATGAGCTGTGTTTTAACACAATAGAGAAGAAATATGGGTAGTATGTTAATATGTAATGCTTGTGAACTAAAATACCAAACCAAGTGAATATTCCAAATGCTCCAAGCCTATCAAAGGGAAGATTCATGAAATTTTTTTGTGACATCCAAAACTGTGACAAATCCAACTTATGCCCAAAAAAAAATCATTGCCCCAGAAGAAGGTTGTAGAAAGGTTGTAAGGTCAAAAGATGCAATACATTTATGAGTAGAACTACATTGTCAAACACCTTGAAAGTGAATTTTTAAGAGTAACAATAACAACAATAAATGAGTACTACTTACAAGCTTTAGAGGGCTGTGATGGTCCAATCCGCTTTATCATTATACACATACCAAGTGAATTTTCAAGAGTAATAACAATGAAAATTGATTATTGCCTACAAGCTCTAGGGTTGTGACGACCAAACCCTTCTCGTGGGTCAGATCCAAACATTTGCTTCTCTAAGTTGTCCTAGAATAGGTAAATTTTATCTAGTTATTGATCTAGTAAAAAAGAGAAATCAAAGAGAGTGAAATTACATCATAACACCAGATTCCTTCTATGGAACAAGTGGTGGGTAGTGGTACATTAATACACAATTTTGTGGAGGATTTAGATTTAGCTGTAATTATGCTTTCGACAATCATGCAAAGTGTGCCTTGTTGAACCTTTAGAAACAAATTTTGAAGTCAACTTTTCTTGCACACATTTTAAAAGCACGGACTTCCTTTTCAATTTAATGTATCGAATCCCTAAAAAGAAATATTCATGTGTTGAATCATGGAGTGAGATAACACTCATTTGTCCACAGGTGTGCAATCTGGTATACGTTATTTAGTGCTAAATCACTGGTATTATAGGGTCATTTACAGATCTAAAAATATTGATCGATAAATCTCATGATTAATTTTTTCTAATGGACATTGTTTCTATATTTGGAGATATATGTGTATATGCGTGTGCACACGCGTGTATTTATATCTAAATTTGCTATACATTACATTTACTAAGAATAACAAAGTTCTGACAAAATATTTATGTACTTGTGTAACTAATCCTATAAAAGACCTAATATTGGTTTGGCCAAGAATAGTTGTTAACTTTTACTATCACATACTTTTAACAAAATATTTGTGTGTGCTTGTATGTACTGCATATAAAAGACTCTTGGTTCTAACGAGAGCAAATTTGAACTCTTAGATTATTTATGCCATATCAATGTTGTTCAATACCATTTATGTAGTTAGAAGCAATTCAATTTTTAGTACAAAAAAAATCTTAGAAGGATAGATATTTTGTCCTTAAATTATTTAGTCTATAACAATATTGTTCAATACTATTTAGATATAGCAATATTGTTCAATACTATTTAGAGGCCGAAAGGAATTTTGCCCTATCTAGGAGATTAAATTTTTAGTACATATCTGGAAAATTCTTTTTGTCATGTAGATTTTATGTTGGAAAAATTTACATCGTTGAATGTGATCTAGCATCATAAACTATCTAGATGTAAAAAAAAAACAGTTCTACATGTTTTATCCATTCATAAAATGGTCGTAAGGTCGGACATTTGAAAAGATGTGCCAAATTTGGGCCCACTTGATGCATAGGGGTACTGACACATTTGCAATCAAGGAGACCGACAACTATGTGTGTGTTTGAACCGTGATATGAATAACTTCTCAACTATAGGTCTATTTGGTTTGCTGCAAGTGGGAGGAAAAGGTGCAAGTGGGAATTGGAGATGGAAAATGTGGAAGTGTAGTGGGAAATTAGAATTTGTGCAAAAAAGTTTTGCAGTGTTTGGTTGTAATGTGGAAGTGTAAGTAAAAAAGTATATTGTGGTTTACGGTGTTTGGTTAATAATGTGGATGTGTGAGTGAAAAAGTTGGCCACAAAATAATATTAAATTAAATATTAATTATGAAGTGATTTTTTTTATTGTAATTGAACTGCATGTGAGATTTACATGACCATAAATTTAACTGTTTTGAGCTACAACTTATTACAAGTGAGACTTATATGATCATAAAATTAACTTTAACCCTGCAAATGAAAAATGGTAGTGTAAAATGGAGGTGTAAAAGGGATACATGACCATAAATTTAACTGTTTTGAGCTACAACTTATTACAAGTGAGACATATGATCATAAAATTAACTTTAGCACCCTGCAAATGAAAAATGGTAGTGTAAAATGGAGGTGTAAAAGGGAAAAGGGAAAAGGGAAAAATAAAAGGGTTTTTATCATTTTCCATTTCTGGTTCAAAACAAACAAGAAAAATGGGGAAAATGAGTTTTGCCATTTCCCATTTTCGGTTTTCCGCATCAAACCAAACACGCCTTATGTTGCACGTACGCAACACGATATTGTTACACATGATAATTAAGTAATGTTTTTTCATTGAGTTTAATACCGCATTGGGGGCTTATGAGGTTTAAAATTTCTTTCGCTACACCTTAACGACCATATGAAAGAAAATGTTCCTATCAATTAATATTGAGCCGAGGCAAACTATTAAGAGTAAATCGAGCAACTGCTTTGATCTTGTCTTTATTACATGTTGTTGATCTTCAACAAGCCAAGATCAACTCTTCACAACTCAAAATGAATCAAACTCGAACAAGTCTACTTTAGCTTAAATTCAAATGAGTTGACTTGAGCTGTACCCCTTGAATTCACTTCCGAGCATGTACAGCATTGTCGGTCATGTACAGGGTTGTCACGATCAGACTCAACTCATACACCCCTAAAATTTCATGGTATATAGAGAACTTGGCATTCTATTCAATATAAACTTCAATTGTGCCACATGCTTATACTAATGTTATTAAATTTTCCTTTATTGCCCAATGTTATTAATTCCCTTTATTGCACAGTAGTATTCAAATGCAAAAGCATGTTTTACTTAATCTCTCTTTTTAAATTGCTTGCGTAAATTGATTGCAGGATGGAAAACTTGAGCTGTTGAAAGTCCTCAAGGTTAATATAGAGTACTATGTTTGCCCACACGTTTATGCGACTTTTGAGGCCAAGGTTACTGCTGATGACAAGACTAAAATCTATCAAGCTGAGATAGTTCTTGATGGTCTTACGTCGTTGATATTCAAAGTTTTTGAATTTCCCTATAATTTTTCTTCTAACCTTGCTGGGTTTTTTTTCCCCAAGATGGAAGGGGTCGGCGATGGCAACAACCAGCGGGAATTTTTTACTTGGAGTGGGTCGGATCTTCTCAGCCCTGTCAGGGATCAGCAACACTTCTGTGAGTTTTCAAACCGTTAATTTTCTTTTTGAAATTAGTTGCACCTATAATTATGGGTGTACTTGAGATGGCTGGTTCAGCTTGAGTTCGGCTCGTTTATATTTCAAGCTATAGTGTGTTCACGAGTTCGGCTCGATTTGAACTTCGAATATATGAGTTCGGCTTGTGATAGCTCCAAAATAAATAAATAAAATTAATATCACATCAGTTACTTTATTATTGTGAATTTGATTCAACTTGAAATTGATTAGTATAATTAGATTTTTTTTAAGAAGAAAATTAGTATAACAAGTAAGAATATTTTCTTCATTCTTAGGGGAAGGGGGCGAGAGAGAGATGTGTGTGGGGGCAGCGACAGGGTGGTGGGACGGTGACGGAAGTGCGACGAGGTTGAGAGAGACAGTGGTCGAGATCTGGTGGGCATGGGGACTTACCACCAGCAGCTGGACGATGAGAGTAGGAGCTTAGTGATGATAAGAGTAGATCCGACGGCTGCAGATTACGGCAATGGGGAAGCTAGGTGACGGCGACGAGCAGGGCAACGTCTACAGGGTACGACGCTAAGGGGAGCGGGGTGCTAGGTTGGGTTTAAGGAGATGCGACGGATTTGGGGAGAAGAGAGAGAGAGAATTTGGGATTTAATTTTAGGGTTTTAATTTTGAGAGAGGATTTGGGGATTTAATTTTAGGGTTTTAATTTTTGAGTTTTGGCTCAGGCCTTGGAGGCATTTGCGAGGGAGAGAGGGAGGCTACTAGGGTTTTAGGGTTTTAGAGAGAGAGAGTACGGGGAGTGTGTCTTTTGTCTGGATAAAAGACAAGAACTTTCTCATGTCCAACTATAACCTCTAGTCATTGCAAAGAATGCGGAAAACACTCTTAATTATAAATGGTCTCTCGGCCTAAAAATTATAAGAAAACAACATCAGAATTTTATTTAAGACACTAATTTATTTAAATAATAATCAGTTTATATTCTAACCTTTTCTGGAGGGGGTTTAGGAACTCGATTTACAATCTCCGCAAGCTTGGTTTGAAACCTCACTCCATGGTTTTGGATATGCAGAAAACCTTTGTATATGCTATACAGAAAATGGCCAGTTTCCTCTTGTATATTTTTTTGGGTGTTATGCAGTCCACTATGTCTTGTGGATCCAGTCTTATATCTGATTTATGCTCTTGTCGATGGTAGAACTCAAGATATTCACAGCACACCATTGCCCAACAACACCCTGAAATCATAATATGTAATGTAATGTATGAATATGCGTACACATATTAATAACAAATATGATTATGAACATGTACCAATTATGATTATGAATATGTACCAATTGGTACATGTTCATATTATATACTTACAAATGTCATAATTTTATTCATAATTGGTACATGTTCATAATCATATTTGTTATTAATATGTGTACGCATACATTACATATTATGATTTCAGGGTGTTGTTGGTAAGCCCCCACCCCCACCTGATCTCGAACACTGTTTCCCTCATCTCTCTCAACCTCACCGCACTTCCCTCACCGCCCCACCACTGTCCCACATCTCTTTCTCTCTCTTCTCTCTTCTCTCTCTCTCTCAAGATGCTACCCCCTCTTTTTTTTTAATTTTTATTTTTTCAGAAATCTGTATTAATTTTTTTCTTTATTTTTTTCAGAAATTTTGGGTTTTGGTGCAGTTCTCTCATCCCAAAAAATCACTGAAAAGGTAATCTGTATTAATTTTTTTCCTTTATTTTTTTCAGAAATTTTGGGTTTTGGCCCGATCAGGGAACGAGAAAACGGAGGCCCACTCACTTTGAGAGTTGAGAGAATCAACATTATCCAAATTTTAGGGATTAGAGTCAGCTCTCAGCCAATGAGATGATTAATTAATATCTAAGACTAGAGATAATAATTGGAGACTGAGAAAGCTCTTTTGTCTTTTGTCCAGACAAAAGAGACACACTCCCCCTACACTCTCTCTTTCTCTCTCCATTCTCTCTCTAAAACCCTAAACCCTAGCAGCCTCCCGCCTCCCTCACTCGCTCTGAAAATGCCCCCCAAAACCTGAGCCAAAACTCAAAAACCCTAAAACTAAATCTCCCCATATCCTCCCCCCACCCCCCACCCAACCCCATTGCCATAGGCAGCAGCTGTTGGATCTGCTCCTACCGTCACTCAGCTCCGCCACTCGTCGTCAGGGTGCTGGTGGTAAGCCCCCACCCCCACCTGATCTCGAACACTGTTTCCCTCATCTCTCTCAACCTCGCCGCACTTCCGTCGCCGCCCCACCACTGCCCCACATCTCTTTCTCTCTCTCTCTCTCTCTCTCTCTCAAAAGATGCCACCCCCTCTTTTTTTTTAATTTTTATTTTTTCAGAAATCTGTATTAATTTTTTCTTTATATTTTTCAGAAATTTTAGGTTTTGGTGCAGTTCTCTCATCCCAAAAAATGGCTGAAAAAGTAAGTTATTTGTTATTTATTTAATTTCAATCCATTAGTGGAAATAATAAACTAAAGTAGTAGGGAGCATGAGGTTATTTATCGTTACTAGGATGAGAAATTATGGGCACATTAATATCATGTGGTACGTCACATTATGTATATGTTGGGAAAGAGTTACTAATTATGTCTATAAATGCAATTAATAACCCTAAGTTCTTTGCTAACGCATAGATGGTCTGATTAAATAAGTATGTTATAAATTGTCAACATTGTATTTAAGATTTAGCCAATAATTACTTGCTCAATGTTGACTTTTTTTTAGCACTTAGTAGAAATTTTCGGAAGTTAGGCTCTAATTCTTTCTAATTCTCTATGCAAATCCAAATGTTGTACCGCAAAATAATTAAGGACTATTTCTAATTTTCAAGACATCCTGAACCCAAAACAAAATTCCCAAAACGCTATCGAGTGGGCTGGAACTAGCCCATCACGGTTCGGTTATGAGTTCAGATCGCTCTAAGTTTCAAGCAAGTGAAGTGGGTATTGGTGAATTTTGACATGTATACTATGCAAGAGTGTCCTTAAACATACATTTAGACATTGATGTACATATACAAAAGTAGACAAAAAATATGTATAATTATGTATGTACATATATGTAAATAAATAGCAACATGTATAAATATTTATATAAACATGTGTAAAATCAAGATTATATGTACTAGGAAAAAGCAGGTTTGGAACGGATTTAGGCCTGAGTTTGGTCTTGGGTTTTGTTAGTTTTGGATTGGTGGTTTTAAGGAAAATGAAAAAAACTTGCCAAAAGGACTTGCTCAGGCTATAGACTACCCATGAAGACAATAGGATTTCCAACGTCCCTGCTAAAATGGATACCTCATTCAGATTCTATGCATGCTATTACCTACTTTTATTATTACATTCAATAGTGACACGCATATTTCCCATGTGTGTCTCATTCTATATGGTTTATTTGTCACATTCAATTGATATGCACAAAAATAAAAAGAAACACACAGCAGTGTTTGAGATAAAGAGAGCTTGGGAGGGACCGTGGCCTGCCCAAGTTTTTTAATTTCCCAATAATTTTTCTTCTAACCTTGCTGGGGGTTTTTTTCCCAAGATGGAAGGGGCCGGCGATGGCAACAACCAGCGGGAATTTTTTACTTGGAGTGGGTCGGATCTTCTCAGCCCTGTCAGGGATCAGCAGCACTTCTGTGAGTTTTCAAACCGTTAATTTTCTTTTTTAAATTAGTTGCACCTATAATTATGGGTGTACTTGAGATGGCTGGTTCAGCTTGCGTTCGACTCGTTTATATTTCAAGCTATAGTGTGTTCACGAGTTCGGCTCGATTTGAACTTCGAATATATGAGTTCGGCTTGTGATGCTCCAAAATAAATAAAATTAATATCACATCAGTTACTTTATTATTGTGAATTTGATTCAACTTGAAACTGATTAGTATAATTAGATTTTTTTTAAGAAGAAAATTAGTATAACAAGTAAGAATATTTTCTTCATTCTTAGAGGAAGGGGGCGAGAGAGAGATGTGTGGGGGCAGCGGTAGGGTGGTGGGACGGTGACGGAAGTGCGACGAGGTTGAGAGAGACAGTGGTCGATATCTGGTGGGCATAGGGACTTACCACCAGCAGCTGGACGATGAGAGTAGGAGCTGAGTGACGACAAGAGCAGATCCGGCGGCTGCAGATTACGGCAATGGGGAAGCTAGGTGACGGCGACGAGCATGGCAACGTCTATAGGGTACGACGCTAAGGGGAGCGGGGTGCTAGGTTAGGTTTAAGGAGATGCGACGGATTTGGGGAGAAGAGAGAGAATTTGGGGATTTAATTTTAGGGTTTTAATTTTTGAGAGAGGATTTGGGATTTAATTTTAGGGTTTTAATTTTTGAGTTTTGGCTCAGGCCTTGGAGGCATTTGCGAGGGAGAGAGGGAGGCAACTAGGGTTTAGGGTTTTAGAGAGAGTACGGGGAGTGTGTCTTTTGTCTGGACAAAAGACAAAAGAACTTTCTCAGTGTCCAACTATTACCTCTAGTCATTGCAAGGAATGCGGAAAACACTCTTAATTATAAATGTTCTCTCGGCCTAAAAATTATAAGAAAACAACATCAGAATTTTATTTAAGACACTAATTTATTTAAATAATAATCAGTTTATATTCTAACCTTTTCTGGAGGGGGTTTAGGAACTCGATTTGCAATCTCCTCAACTTGGTTTAAAACCTCACTCCATGGTTTTGAATATGTAGAAAACCTTTGTATATGCTATACAGAAAATGTTGAATATGTAGAAAACCTTTGTATATGCTATACAGAAAATGGCCAGTTTCCTCTTGTATATTTTTTTGGGTGTTATGCCGTCCACTATGTCTTGTGGATTCAGTCTTATATCTGATTTATGCTCTTTTCGATGGTAGAACTCAAGATATTCACAGCACACCATTGCCCAACAACACCCTGAAATCATAATATGTAATGTAATGTATGAATATGCGTACACATATTAATAACAAATATGATTATGAACATGTACAATTATGATTATGAATATGTACCAATTGGTACATGTTCATAATTATATACTTACAAATGTCATAATTTTATTCATAATTGGTACATGTTCATAATCATATTTGTTATTAATATGTGTACGCATACATTACATATTATGATTTCAGGGTGTTGTTGGGCAATGGTGTGCTGTGAATATCTTGAGTTCTACCATCGACAAGAGCATAAATCAGATATAAGACTGGATCCACAAGACATAGTGGACTGCATAACACCCAAAAAAAAATATACAAGAGGAAACTGGCCATTTTCTGTATAGCATATACAAAGGTTTTCTGCATATCCAAAACCATGGAGTGAGGTTTCAAACCAAGCTTGCGGAGATTGTAAATCGAGTTCCTAACCCCCTCCAGAAAAGGTTAGAATATAAACTGATTATTATTTAAATAAATTAGTGTCTTAAATAAAATTCTGATGTTGTTTTCTTATAATTTTTAGGCCGAGAGACATTTATAATTAAGAGTGTTTTCCGCATTCCTTGCAATGACTAGAGGTAATAGTTGGACACTGAGAAAGTTCTTTTGTCTTTTGTCCAGACAAAAGACACACTCCCCGTACTCTCTCTCTAAAACCCTAAAACCCTAGTTGCCTCCCTCTCTCCCTCGCAAATGCCTCCAAGGCCTGAGCCAAAACTCAAAAATTAAAACCCTAAAATTAAATCCCAAATCCTCTCTCAAAAATTAAAACCCTAAAATTAAATCCCCAAATTCTCTCTCTCTTCTCCCCAAATAGACGTTGCCATGCTCGTCGCCGTCACCTAGCTTCCCATTGTCGTAATCTGCAGCCGCCGGATCTGCTCTTGTCGTCACTCAGCTCCTACTCTCATCGTCCAGCTGCTGGTGGTAAGTCCCTATGCCCACCAGATATCGACCACTGTCTCTCTCAACCTCGTCGCACTTCCGTCACCGTCCCACCACCCTACCGCTGCCCCCACACATCTCTCTCTCGCCCCCCTTCCTCTAAGAATGAAGAAAATATTCTTACTTGTTATACTAATTTTCTTCTTAAAAAAAAATCTAATTATACTAATCAGTTTCAAGTTGAATCAAATTCACAATAATAAAGTAACTGATGTGATATTAATTTATTTATTTTGGAGCATCACAAGCCGAACTCATATATTCGAAGTTCAAATCGAGCCGAACTCGTGAACACACTATAGCTTGAAATATAAACGAGCCGAACTCAAGCTGAACCAGCCATCTCAAGTACACCCATAATTATAGGTGCAACTAATTTAAAAAAGAAAATTAACGGTTTGAAAACTCAAAGAAGTGCTGCTGATCCCTGACAGGGCTGAGAAGATCCGACCCACTCCAAGTAAAAAATTCCCGCTGGTTGTTGCCATCGCCGGCCCCTTCCATCTGGGGAAAAAAAACCCCAGCAAGGTTAGAAGAAAAATTATAGGGAAATTAAAAAACTTGGGCAGGCCACGGTCCCTCCCAAGCTCTCTTTATCTCAAACACTGCTGTTTCTTTCTTTTTATTTTTGTGCATATCAATTGAATGTGACAAATAAACCATATAGAATGAGACACACATGGGAAATATGCGTGTCACTATTGAATGTAATAATAAAAGTAGGTAATAGCATGCATAGAATCTGAATGAGGTATCCATTTTAGCAGGGACGTTGGAAATCCTATTGTCTTCATGGGTAGTCTATAGCCTGAGCAAGTCCTTTTGGCGAGTTTTTTTTCATTTTCTTTAAAACCCACCCAATCCAAAACTAACAAAACCCAAGACCAAACTCAGGCCTAAATCCGTTCCAAACCTGCTTTTTCCTAGTACATATAATCTTGATTTTACACGTTTATATAAATATTTATACATGTTGCTATTTATTTACATATATGTACATACATAATTATACATATTTTTTGTCTACTTTTGTATATGTACATCAATGTCTAAATGTATGTTTAAGGACACTCTTGCATAGTTTGTGATTTGATATACATGTCAAAATTCACCAATACCCACTTCACTTGCTTGAAACTTGGAGCGATCTGAACTCATAACCGAACCGTGATGGGCTAGTTCCAGCCCACTCGATAGCGTTTTGGGAATTTTGTTTTGGGTTCAGGATGTCTTGAAAATTAGAAATAGTCCTTAATTATTTTGCGGTACAACATTTGGATTTGCATAGAGAATTAGAAAGAATTAGAGCCTAACTTCCGAAAATTTCTACTAAGTGCTAAAAAAAAAGTCAACATTGAGCAAGTAATTATTGGCTAAATCTTAAATACAATGTTGACAATTTATAACATACTTATTTAATCAGACCATCTATGCGTTAGCAAAGAACTTAGGGTTATTAATTGCATTTATAGACATAATTAGTAACTCTTTCCCAACATATACATAATGTGACGTACCACATGATATTAATGTGCCCATAATTTCTCATCCTAGTAACGATAAATAACCTCATGCTCCCTACTACTTTAGTTTATTATTTCCACTAATGGATTGAAATTAAATAAATAACAAATAACTTACTTTTTCAGCCATTTTTTGGGATGAGAGAACTGCACCAAAACCTAAAATTTCTGAAAAAATATAAAGAAAAAAATTAATACAGATTTCTGAAAAAATAAAAATTAGAAAAAGAGGGGGTGGCATCTTTTGAGAGAGAGAAGAGAGAGAGAAAGAGATGTGGGGGCAGTGGTGGGGCGGCGACGGAAGTGCGGCGAGGTTGAGAGATGAGGGAAACAGTGTTCGAGATCAGGTGGGGGTGGGGGCTTACCACCAGCACCCTGACGACGAGTGGCGGAGCTGAGTGACGGTAGGAGCAGATCCAACAGCTGCTGCCTATGGCAATGGGGTGGGTGGGGGGGTGGGGCCTATGGCAATGGGGTTGGGTGGGGTGGGGGGGAGGATATGGGGAGATTTAATTTTAGGGTTTTTGAGTTTTGGCTCAGGTTTTGGGGGGCATTTTCAGAGCGAGTGAGGGAGGCTGCTAGGGTTTAGGGTTTTAGAGAGAGAATGGAGAGAGAAAGAGAGAGTGTAGGGGGAGTGTGTCTCTTTTGTCTGGACAAAAGACAAAAGAGCTTTCTCAGTCTCCAATTATTATCTCTAGTCTTAGATATTAATTAATCATCTCATTGGCTGAGAGCTGACTCTAATCCCTAAAATTTGGATAATGTTGATTCTCTCAACTCTCAAAGTGAGTGGGCCTCCGTTTTCTCGTTCCCTGATCGGGCCAAAACCCAAAATTTCTGAAAAAAATAAAGGAAAAAAATTAATACAGATTACCTTTTCAGTGATTTTTTGGGATGAGAGAACTGCACCAAAACCCAAAATTTCTGAAAAAAATAAAGAAAAAAATTAATACAGATTTCTGAAAAAATAAAAATAAAAAAAAGAGGGGGTAGCATCTTGAGAGAGAGAGAAGAGAGAAGAGAGAGAAAGAGATGTGGGGCAGTGGTGGGGCGGTGAGGGAAGTGCGGTGAGGTTGAGAGAGATGAGGGAAAAAGTGTGACGTCCCAGTTGTCATTCTCAACCCTAAGAGTAAGAACCCACGCATCGCCCCGAGTTCTCACCTGATCCCGAGGGGAAGGCCCCGAGTTCTCCCCTGAAATTTCTTCTGCCCGAACGGAAAACACCGGTCTTCCCCCGACTTCATATCCGACCACGAGGAAGGAGCTTCAGGACCTTTCTCCTCTTATCTCCACTGGATCCAGCTCAGCATCAGGAATACTTGAATCACGAAGACAATTATGATTACAGAATATCCACATGTTCCAATCGTGGGCAGCAACAAATCAACCTACATACATCTGCATTACTCCGTTGTGGGATTCCCCCACTCGGAGTCCGGGCTTTGCTGCAGGGATTTCCCATCTCAGAGTCTCGGCTTCACAGCTACGCATATGGGAAATCTCCCACTCGGAAGCACATGCAAACATAACTCCGCAACTGGGATTTTCTCACTCGGAGGATACATTTGCAGGTACCGCAGATGGGGTACCCCCTCGAGAAACACAGTTACGAATACCACATGCTAGATTACACCCACTCTGGGACTATGCCTGCATTCTTCCGAGCTGTTCTCAAGTTCATCCATAACAAGCCTTCGGAGAAGCCCGTCAGCACTCAACGAAGACGACAAGTTCCAAACAAGCCAACAATACACAGGTCAACAATCGAGTTCAGGCAAGATTAGAACAATTTTATTCACATACATATAACTTTTACATTTCCATTACAAATTCCATCCAACTTTGTGATTACATCCAACTAGCAATGCAACATCACATCCTTTTCTGCAATTGTTTTTGAAAGGAAATACATGTACTTCTTCCGCCCTCTTTGTTCCTCATCATGCCATCTGAAAGGTAGAATTCTAAACTTCAACCCAAGTTCTGGGTTACTCTCACCTAACGTCAGATGGATGAACCGGGTTGAAGCAAGAATCTTGCTTAACCTTCCTAACAGTCGGGTCCGTCGCAAAAACTAACATTTTTTGATGGGCCCATCAAAGAGACTGACATTTTTCGACTAATAGCTCTTGAGCATCAAAATCGCAACAACCATCTCCATCTTTTCCCTTTATTTCCTCCACTAGATGAGGAAGGAAAAGATCAAGGACCACCAGAACAAGAATTGTGAAGAGGAGAAGTTTTTAGAGGACACAGATTTCTTTTCAAGAAATTCTTCTATTTATAAAGGGAAGAGAAGATGGAACATCCGCTATTCAAATTTTCAATGTCCAAGAAACCAGTTCGTGACGCAAGATTTTCGGCATGTCAAATCTTTGGGATATCAACTGCCTCAACCACACATTCTCATCATGACACAAGGATTTGGAAGTGCGCAAGCTGTCTCCAGATCAGGCTTGAAGATACGCAAACCAGCTTTCATCCATCTGTGCCACTTCCAAACCAGATTCCTGAGATACACAATCATCAAATCTTCCACTACATCAACTGTCAAAAGAATTCAAAGCACTTAATGAATTCCCACCAACTTCGACCTCCCCTCCAACGGCTATAGGAATCACCAGAGTGAGGGGGTATCGTAGTGATTAGATCCTGAGTCTTCTTCAAGATCAAGCCAAGTGTCTCACCACACTTTAATTGCTATCAAGCGAAGAACAAGTGCGACATCCTAGTTGTCATTCTCAACACTAAAGAGTAAGACCCCAAGCATTGCCCTGAGTTTACATCTGACCGCCGAGGGGAAGGCCCGAGTCCTCCCCCGAAATTTCTTCCGCCTCAAGGGAAAAACATCGGTCTTCCCTCGAATTCATATACAACCCCGAGGAAGGAGCTTCAAGACCTTTCTCCTCTCATCTCCACTGGATCCAGCTCAGCATCAGGAATCCTTGAATCACGAATATAGTTATGATGATAGAATATCCCCACATTCCAAAAGATTCCTATATTTCAACGGAAGCAGTTACAGATAGCAGCATATATCTCTGCATGCCAGTCCCAACAATGAGAACAGCAATCCGAGCGGTTATAAAAAGATCCCAACAAGCGTGTAGATCCAAGAAATTCATGCTAGCAGTTATGACATCAGAAAATATAAATATACCTACTTCAACAGAGGAGGGAGATTGAGGAAAAAAGAGAATTGTAAACATAGTAACACATTGCTGAAATTTACTATAACCTCTAGAAAATAGTGAATTCTCCCTCGCTCCTCGTGGTTTTTTCCGATTAGGTTTTTCACGTAAATCCTCAAGTTACTGCTTGTTTATTGTGTGGTTGTTTACAGTTCTTCCCGGATAAACATTAATCTCCCTCATTTGTGGTGTGAGATCGACCATACGATCAAGCGTGTTGGAAAATCCCCACCACAAAGACCTTTAGACAAATTTTCATTTTCTTCAAAGCTCACCCATCCAAACTAACAAAATCAGAGATCGAACTCACACTATAACAGATTTGGTTTTCCACATCGCTTTTTTCACATTGTTTACCCTATGAACTAATGTGAATAAAAATGCCATTGTAATTTTGAAAATAAAATGAGTAATAGATTGTGTCAGGATAAAATTAAAAAATATTCCATAAAGAACTGACATTGAATATCTATTCTTTCACGTCGGCTCTCTATTGAGCTGACGTTAAAAACTATTTAATGTCGAATACTAATAGAACCAACTTTATAATTCATTTTGAAATTTGTGCCAGCGACCAACCCATGTTTCTAACCCTAACTCAATCCCTTACCTACTTCGAGCCTCTCTCCCCTCTCTCGCATCTCTTTCTCTACCCCCCTCAAGGTCGTCCTCTGCATTCTCTGATCCCCTCAAGCCCTTCCTCCGCGAGCTCTTCCCTCAGCACACGTAGATTCTTGAAACTAGAGTAGCCTCGAGGATTTTCACGATTTTTTCCCTCAAAAGGTAAGATTTTTTTTATTTTCCTTAATTTAATCACTTTTTTCCGCTCTCCCATCAATTTACTAATGTTCTTAGATCACTCTCTACTTATGTTTGGGTTTGTTCATGCAGAAGTTGTCATTAGGGTTTGTTCTTATTAAAGGTAATCTCTCTCTCTTTTTGTCGATCGGTCACGATCTCTATAGGGGATTTGGATTAATCTCTTGATCAGTTTTGATTATACTAGAATATTTTGTTGTTTGGTTCAAATTTTCACTGAGAAATCATTGAGCAGTTTGAGTAGAAGATTACCCTTTTTTCTGAAAATTGCTTTTTGAAATTACACGTATTTAGTTTTTGGGGTTTACAAGCAACCATCTTGATCAGTGGCCAAGATCACAAAGAAATAAAAAAAGATTGAGGTCATTTTTAGTTGTTTACTTTTGTTGGGAATTATAACTACAGACGGTTGCATGTTGGGATTGTAGAACAAGGATTGGGATATGCATTTGGGAGTGTCAAGTTTTATAAGTCGACTAATGGAAAGGATTAGTCGACTAGTCAAAAAGATAAGTCGACTGATCAAGGTTGTTCTGCGTTAGCAATTTTCTTTTCAGGTGCCAGTGGATTCTCTTCTGGTGGAGTTCGAATAGGAGTCAGATTCTATTCAATAAAGATTTATTTTAAAGTTTAAGGGTTTAACATTCTTCTAAATCAAGAAGATCAACTCTAAAAAGGATTAATCAAAATTCTTCAAACATCCAATGGGCAAGATCATCTCATAGTCTAAATAATAGTTGTATTGTAAAATCTTATAAATAAAGGCTTTAACTTAAGATTTAGGTGGAGCAGATGATCAGAAGAGTAGAAGAAAGTTGTGGTGAGCAACAATGTAAGTTCCAAAAAAAATCAAGAAGTCCCTAAAAGCCAAGAAAGATAGGAGCAAGATAAAGATGCATAGAGAGAAGGTATACTTTTATAATCTAGGCATAGATTCAAGGGAAGACAAATACTCTTGTGGGATCAAGAGAAAGGTTAGACGTCTTTGTAACAAGTTTATTAATAAAATTCTCTCAAGTTCTCTCCCGTGGACGTAGGCCAAGCTTGGGCCGAACCCCGTTAAATTGTGTTTTTTCTTTTATCTTTTATTCTTCATCTTGTGTGCTTGAAGTAATCGATCTCATGGCATGCTTAAGGTCGTCGATGGGGATCCTTGTATATCCCAACAATTGGTATCATAGTAAGTATAGTATCTCGGGTTAATGCATGCAACAATTGATATCAGAGCATATCAATTTAGCGCAACAATTAGTATCAGAATTGATGGTGTCCGTTCATGACTCAGTGCTCTAGATGAAGCGGAAGATTTCGAGTCGATGGAGTTCGGCGGAGGCATCAAGATGAAGAAGACAACAAGAAAGTTTAGATTTATTCTAAGGTAAAGATCGATGAGTTTTGAGGTATATTGATCAAGGTGGAGTCATCAAGGCTCAATGATGCTCAGATCTGAAAATGGTAGACGCGAAGGTGATGATGGGTTATCGCCAATGGCGGACGGCAAGATGATGAGCTCACGGAGGCATCGCCACAAGACATCCCATGGAGGCTCGCTGTGGCAGCAAGTCAAAGGAAAAACAAAGGAGGGTGATGAAGATGATCAATAGACGAGATTGATCGAAAGGTAGATCATGCAATCGTAGTCGAATTCAGACGATCAAAGTATTGAACCCTATATTTTTCAATGTTCTAGACGCAATGATGGGTGAGAATCGAGGAGATTCCAATGTCTGATGCAGATTCGGTACAGATCAGTTAAACAAATCGACGGAGATCATGGCCAAAATTACGACGGACTAGTCGTGATACGTAGGATTATTGCAGGTATTAATGGATCTATCAGGTTTGAAGATCATCAATAGCACGACAATAGATCTAACAAATATCAATGCAGTGGTAGATGGCAGCCCTGAATGATGGGATGAAGACTATGGCAGTGTATGGCAGGAAGGCCCCGTAAGACTATAGCAGTTATGTGAAGACAGTGAGTCTTAAAGTTAAAATATTAATGGAAGGTTGACCATCATGAAGTGATTGGTGGAAGACCATGGCACAATAAGTCCTTGACAATGTTCGTATAAAATTGGTAAGATCATGACAGAATTAGAGGTGGATTGCCTCAAGACCAACGGGGTGCCATAGCCAGGAATGCGTCACAAAGCGGAATTCGCTAGTGGCGATGGTGATGCAATGCAAGCTAAAAGAAATATACTAGGTTAAGGTGGAGTTTCAATGAAAAGCTTGAATAGAGCTCACTTCGTGGTGGAGCTTCACGGAAAACTGCAATGAGACTAAATGTTGTAGGACGACTAAAGAATGGGTGCATTCGAGCAAGGTTCAAGATGACTCAAAGTATGGCGGTTAATCTGCCAAAGACCGGAGAGAGGGGGTAAGAGTTAAAGTTTTCATGGTACAGTTACAACCAAGGAAAGATCAAGATAGTAATTTAAAATCTTAAGATGTTTTGCTAAACGCTTGAAAAGTGAATCAATGTGGAGATTGTTAGGATTTGCCTTCTTTTCAAGAGGAGATAATGGTCCAAGAAGATCAAATTGAGTTTGAGAAGACGATGGCTTGGAGTAGAAAAAAAGAGGCAGATCAAGATAGGTGACTGTATAGTCTACTAACAAGTTCATACTCGACTAATGGGCAGATACAGAGAGAAAGTATTATACAGTAGTCGACAAATAAGTTTTATAAGTCGACTGATGAAAGAGATTAGTCAACTAATCAAAAAGATAAGTCGAGCAAGGCGATTTTATGTAAGCAATTTTCTTTTCAGGCGCCCGCGGGTTTCTCTTCTGGTGAAGTTCGAATAGGATTCAAATTCTATTCAATGAATGTTTGTTTCTAAAGCTTAAGGGTCTAGAATGCTTCTAGATCTAAGAGATCAAGTCCAAATAAGATTGATCAAGATCCTTCAAGCATCAAATGATCAAGATTATCTCATAATTCAAATTTGAGTTGTATTGCAAAATCCTATAAATAAAAGTTGTAACATATGATTTTAGTGGAGCAGAGGAGCGGAAGAGGAGAAGAAAGTTGTAGTGAAAAATAATGTAATGCCCTAAAAAGTCAAAAAAAAACCCTAAAAACCAAGAAAGAGAGGAGTAAGATGAAGATACATAGAGAGAAGGTATGCTCTTGTAATCTAGACGTAGATTCAAGAGGAAGATGAATACTCTTGCAGGATCAAGAGAGAGATTAGAACTCTTTGTATCAAGTTCTCTCTCGGTTGGCATATGCCAAGTTTGAGTCAAACTATGTAAAATTATGTTTTCTTCTTCTTGTATCCTTTAATATTCATCTTGTGCTCGAAGTAATCGATCTCATGACGTGCTTGAGGTCACCGATAGGGATCTTCGTATCTACCAACAATTGGTATCATATTAAGTATGATATCTCAGGTTAATGCACGCGACAGGAAGCACATTGGGGGCTGCTTCTTAACCCCCCCCCAAACCCAACCCAAAAAAAAAAAAAACCCAATAATCAACTCCCTTTCATGAAGTGTGGTGAGTCTTTATCACTAGAGCTATTATGTTATGTCCTAGATCGCAAAAGGCATGCTCAGTGTGCTTGTGAATGCGCAAAAGGAAACTATTACCACTTTCTTACTTCTTCACTTCCACCCTTAACCAAACAGGTCAAATTGTTGAAAGGATGGCGATGTGAGAGCTGATTTTTATCCTTGCGAAAAGCTACTTCAATTATATGACATCCAACAAATGCGAGCCCGCTAAAGACACCACATTTCATCAATCCGGTAAATAGCACTCCGTGCTCAACACTTGCCCCACTTTCATCCAGGTGCCGTTTGTTTCGCGTAAAACTCCGTAATTCGTAAATGACTTACTACCCAGTTACAACTACGATGTTTGTTTGGACCGTAATTCGTAAAAGACTTGCGTAACTTAACTAACACTCACTTGCAACCCAATTACCACTCACTTACAGCCCAGTTACAGTTAATTTTGTGGTCATACAAATTTGTAATATTTTTTTATATTAATATTAAATTTTTTTAATATTTAACTTTTTTAATATTTATTTGTAGTATTAAAACTTTTAAAATCACAAATAGTTAATTTTGTGGTCAACTTTTTCACTTACGACTTATACATTACGACAACCAAAC
Organism: Agave tequilana; assembly: GCA_038442645.1. NCBI lineage: Eukaryota > Viridiplantae > Streptophyta > Magnoliopsida > Asparagales > Asparagaceae > Agave > Agave tequilana. The sequence goes on along the minus strand of JAVJIF010011517.1, from coordinate 59,583 downwards.
ACCGTAAAGTACAATACACTTTCCCACTTTACAATTTTATATTACCAATCAAACACCGTAAAATTTATATACATGTAACTCATTTACAATTGTAAAAGACTTCACCAATTACAACTACGAATTACGGCCAGTTACGACAACCAAACATCCAGTTGGATCTGGGTTTGATAAAAGGTAATTCGATTTGCTCACCATCCATCAATATTAGCTATTACAACACAAAATGACAAGCATAGATCTTATATAGTTACCATAGAGTTACATAGCATAGATCATTTTGGAAATAAATTCGATTTGCTAACCACCACATACTGCAACACAAAATAACACAACATACGTCACAAAGGGCACCATAAACCTTTAACAGAGAAGGCTGACATGCAGAGAGTTATACAAGTACATAGTTACAGAGTGTTTAACATGCATAAAAGAGCTTCGGCTTAGAAAAACAGTTCAAAGCCCACCGCCTTTGAAGGGCACTGCTCCAAAGATCTTCTCCACTACCTGCCACTTAAGTACATTGTTAAAAAGCAATATGAGCATATATGGTTACCGAACAACACAACAGAGGTGATGCTCATAGCATGATTATGTAAAAGCTCACACGCAGTCAGTTGCCAGATGGGAGCAGAAAAATAAATATCACATATTCAACACATAGGCTAGATCCTGTAGACCCGTGTGAAGTCCCAAGGGTAAAATATGCAATTTTGCACTAAGATTAGCTGAATGTGTCCAACTTGGGTGCCTGGTATGCTAAGATAAGCTGAACGTGTCCAACTTAGGTGCCTGGTAGGCATGTTAATGACAAACGATCCCAAGTATAATAAGCTCGCTCAATAGTCAGTTTTACACCAAATAAAAAGTAGGTACCATGTATCATTATTAAGATATGAAAGTAAACAAAGCATGGTGAAGAACCAAGAAAAACCAACACTTCTATAATGGTGCGTAGCACCTTTTAGAACATCAATCATAGTCCCAAGGAGGTTTTACCCTTTCCTATTTTATCTTAAAAATCGCTCACGAGCTCGGGTCAGTGGACTGGCCCCATAAGCTAAGGCCCACATTTGTTTTTTTTTAATTTACAAAGGGGAGAACTAGTGGATCAATGCCTGCCTCTCCCTATTCTTTATCCAGAATAACCAGAGTACATATAAATATAGCTCCTCTTTGTAGTTAAATCCCTAAAACCCCAATGTGAAATGTCGTGGTCTACCCTTGACCTACCTACATAAAAGCCCAAAATCCTTCAGAATCAGAGGGGTTTAAGACCCGATCTCCCTAACAAAATCTCTTTGTTGGAGGTGAGATCCATGTGGGGTTGTGGAGTCAACCACATACCCACTCTAGAAAAAGCATCAACATTTAGCATGCATGAACTTGATTTTATTACATATTTTTAAATTTTGGACACTTTTTCTACTCACTACACATTGAGATATTGAGATATGTATTTGCTTTCATTACACATGTTTCAGCATAAAATGAATCCAAACTAGTTACTCTGTATGAAACTATAGTCTAGGACATGGTTTCAGGATGACGCAAGGTTTTAAATGACGGATGTCAGATTCATGACAACTGTGATCCTATGTTAAATGGCAAATTCAGAAGACATGTTGACGAACATGAAGTTAATACTTAATACCATAACGGCGCATGCAAAAGCACGTGGTCCTTAAAATGAACATGCTATGATCTGGTGGGACAAAAAATACCAATAGGAAAACATAAATTTAGCTTATTAAAATGATGTGTGTGCTCCCTCAAGTAAAAAAAAGCACATCAAAAAAAATAACATAAGAATACATATTCTATATAATGGGATCTGTAATCTGATTAAATGTAAAGAGTTTTTTAAAAGAAATTCTAAGTGTTCTAGATATTTTAAAAGAAATTAAAAGTGTTAGATTACTTATGTAAAACTAAAATTTTACAAGGTTTATTAAAAAAAAAACATGTTGAGCTAACTTCTCTTCTTCCAGTATTTGTGGTTTCTAAACATGCACCCTAATTTCTCTAGAACCCAGATACATTTGAATGAGCTGAGGCTTGCAAAGTCGGGACCCATGATTACAATTCTAAATTTGCTTCACTTCTCTAGTTATATATAGAGATATTATGAAAAAAATTTGAAGTACAGTTTAGTTATGTATATATCTCAAAATTTTAATCATGAGTTTTTCTTAAAATATAATTATGAATTAAATAGAGTAGGTGGTCTTTCGCAAAAGGGTTGGAAGATCTTGATAGTTCTGGGGAAAAAAAGAGGGAAAATAGAAAAAGAAAAAATATTATAGTTATATAGTTATATGCATCCTTCAAAAAAGTGAATCATAGAGTTTTTTTTTTCTTTTTTTCTGTTTGAGAATATAATCATGAGTTAAATAATGTGGGTGGTTTTCACAAAATGAATGAAATGAAAGATCTTGATAGTTTGGGCAAAAAAAAAAAAAAGGGGGGGGGGTGGGGGGGGGGGGGGGGGGGGGGAGGAGGGGGGTGAGGAAAACAGGTTGGCCCCAAGAAACAAACTAGAGACCACCTTCCCCCTTTGTGCCTAGCGTGAGAACTTTTTTTTGTTTTTGTTTTTGCTTTTTGTTTTTGTTTTTGTTTTTGTGTGTTGTGTTGGGGGGGGGGGAGGATGGTTTGCCCCCATTGAATCAAATTAAAGACCCCCTCTTTTCAAACAGTACTACTAGATCCACTCACGTCTGTCGTTGTGAGGTGTTTCCTTCAACAATCATTATATATATATAATATATACATGTGTGTGTGTGTGTGTGTGTGTGGTGTGTGGTAACGAACAATCAGGGGGAAATTCAGAAACAAAAAGGAACAGACCCAACAGAGTGTTTATGGAACCAAAGATTGTCGGACCCATAAACCCAACTCGCTCCTTTTAAATATTATAGATAAGAAATAAATACAAAGAATAAATAAACAAACAAATTACTAATAAGAAAAATGCAAAACACCATGCCAAATGACTTGTCAGGCAATAAGTTGAATGATAATGTTGTGTCAAACCCCACACCCCGACATTGATCGAGAAGCTACGAGCTAATCTACCTTCTCGTGGGAGTTCGCGAATTGAGATTTACGAAATTCGAGATAGGTAACACTTTCATTTTACTAAACAACTTAACTTCTCTCCAAGTGTCATCAATGTTACAATAGTATCATCATTATGAAAATGTCTATAAGGCCTGGAGGAAATCATGTGAACTGTTGGGTATTGATAAGACTATTGTCGCACTTTTGTTCTTGCAACTTGATTAAGCTTCATCAGTGTTGCAATTATATCATCTATGCGGATATTTCTATTATATAGCCCGAAGAAAACCTTATGAATACAAATACTCATATATTAAGTTTTCATATAGGGGCTATTTGGATGCCCGAAAGTGGCTAGAAGTGAAGTGGGAAGTAGGATCCTTTTCCTTTTTGGAAAATGAGAATTTGTGTTTCTTTTTCGGTGTTTGGATGGTAGGTGGGAAGTGCAATTGGAAAAATGTAATGTCTTTTTCGGTCTTTGGTTGGTAATATGAAAGTGAAAATAGAAAGGTTGACAACAAAATTGACCGTAAAATAATATTTAAATAAAAATTAATTACAAAAGAAAAAAACTGGACAGTAATAAGAATGTAAGGAAGATTTACATGATTACAAAATTAATTGTTTTGAACTACAACTTATTACAAATAAGATTTAAATGACCACAAAATTACCTGTAACACCTTGGAAGTGAGAAATGGTTGTGTAAAAGAAAAAGAGAAAAGGAAAAGAGGATTTTCCATTTTCCTTTTTCGATTTTTAGATGGACAGCGAAAGTGAGAAATGACACTTCCTCACTTCCGCCTACTTGAATCCAAACAGCCCCATACTAACAAAGAGTCAAAAGTGAGTTTTCATGTAAACAATTGCTTTTCGCATAGAGCTAGATAAACTTTAAAAACAAGAAAATATTAGAAAAGAAAAAAAATATGAGAAATATAAAATTTCCCCCGTAATATTTGTGATTGATCCTCATGGATATGCATCCTTCTAGTTATCTCATTTTTCATGCATACTCCACTAGAGCTTAAAAGGTATAAGCACTTAATTCTAAATGTTTCCATGTGTAACATTACAAAATTTGAAACTTAAGAAAAAATTTGAGAAGTTTATGAGAAATTTAGAGTTGACATGGGCTAATTTCTAAAATATTCGCAATGTGGTCAGTATCATATCAAATTAAAAAATCAACCCTGAAATTGAAAATTCTGTATAGTTGGACGTGATCTCCATCATATAAACTATCTAGAAACTAAAAATCAAGCTTTTCGATATATTTGCGCCTCTGTCCACTAGCCATAAAATAAAGATCCAGAAAACATATAAAATAGCATTTTTTTAGGCCATTGAATGGAGAGATCAATTATGTCAAAGATACTTGATGTTTGTTTTTAAATAGTTTAAGTGATGTAGATCACAGCCAATCATTCTAACTTGGGGTCATTTTTTACAAAAAATTAAGTGAAAGTATCAGTATTGTAGATATCTCTAAAAGTAGACTAGCTCCACTCAAATTTATATATAACACTTAATTTTTGTGAACAATCAACATAATACGTGCATTGCATATGTCCATAATCTATCATACAAAACAATTATAATCATATGTGTCCAAATCTAGCGCAAGGAAATGCTCATTCAATATGGCTGCCCATAGTACTCCCATAATATGGGAAGCTTCAAGAGAACTCCATGGTGGTTCATCCATGATATAAACCATCAATCTACACCTACAACCTAGTTAGCATAAGGCTAACAAGGTTAAATGATTCCAACTATGTTTTGAATCACAGTATCGGCTCCAGTACTTGTTGACCTCGTTTAGTATCATATCAAAACTTTTTGGGGCTTTAGCAAATTACTTTGGAACATTAATTTATGGTATATGTGATGTAGATCACATTCAATTGTACAAATTTTGACTTGGGAGGTCATTTTTTTAAATTTGAGGTAAGAGTATCTCCATTGCAGATACTTCTGAAAGTGGATCAAACACAACTCAAATTTATATACAATACTTAAATTATTCGTGAACAATCAATATTAATGTGCATTGCATGTGCATCGGGGTTCAAAGTATCGGCCATTCTGGTAACGACGAATCGTAACCGAAACAGAGCTCGTCGTGACGAGACCCGAGCCACGGTTGGGGGTGAATTTTGACCAACTCGGGCCTGACTCGGTCTTGACTCAACCGACTCGACTGAGTCACAAAATGACTTAGGTTGAATCAACTCGAGTCGACTGAGTCAAGGTTGATTCAGCCCGAGGCAGTCAAAATTCAGTTGTAGACCCGTGAACACTTACCGATCCATATCCAGATCTCGCCCGCGAGATGACCGCCACCGTTGTCGCCGCCGCCGCCGAGGTGCAGGTAACTCTCCCCCTTCTCTCCTCTCTCCCTCTCTCAATCTCACTCCCAGTATCTCTATGTCTCGCAATCTCTCTCTTACCCCGATCTCTCTCTGTCTCACAATCTCTCTCTTACCCCCGATCTCTTTGTCTCTCTTTTTAAATCTCTCTCACGTCTCACCCACCCGTTCTCTCTTCCATTTTGTCTATTATTGTCTCACCACCACCAACCCCCTCTCTTAGTGTAAAATTCAACTTAGTTAATTAAGTAGATATGATTTAGTTAATTTAGTAAATATAATATAAAGTTATTTAATTTAAGAAGATATAATTTAGTTAGTTTAGTTAATTTAATATATAGTTAATTTAATTTAAATTAGTAGATATGATTTAATTTATTTTAAATTTTAATTTAATTATTGGTATAGATGTAGTTTAAAATTAAATTCAAATTTAAAGATATAGATTTAAATTTTATTTTAATTCAAATTTTAATTTAATTTAACATATCATTTTTAAAAGTATAGATCTAATAGAATTTGAAAGTATAGATCTAGTATAATTTAATTTAATTAGATATGATTTAATTTTTAAAAGTATAAAACTTACAAAAAGAATTAATCCTTATATGTTCTCATTGAAACAGAAAACAATTAAAAACATGTTCCCATCAGATAATGTTAAAAAAAAATGAAAAAGTCATTTCAAAGTTCTTCCTCTTCAAAGAAGGCATTCATCGTAGTGAGGAAAATAAAGATGTAAGAGAAGCAGATGATGATGATGGTGAAGATGTGAGGGTTTTATCTAATTCTAATAGTGATGATGATAAAGATGGTGATGATGACGGTGATGATGATAATGACAACAATGGGGGCCACAACGATGCTATGGAAGGACTTATGGTCTTGATAAAAGCCAACAAAGATGGTGATATGTGGTGAGATCCAAATTATTATGCTACACAAGAAACAGATCATGGAGGCCGACCAGAAATTTCGCAAGAGCATAGGCATTTAGATCGATTGGTTGATTTGAGCTCTAGCGATGATTATTCGTGTGGATATGATAATTATTCACGAGATTATCATAATCTTGAAGGTCATATACATGATTTGGATTTGACGTCAAGCTAACATTACGATGTGGAATATGATTATGGTCACAGATCACAACTTGAGAGATCTACGAGTACGAGTATCGATTTCTCTACTTATCGCAGGGATAATTACGATGATCATTTTGTATCTCATCGCAATTCAATGTGAAAATGACTACATTATGCAGGTATTTTATAAAATTAACTATATTAGGCATGTATTTTGGTATGTTTTACCGACGATGCATGTATTTATGCATTCTCTTTACGTTTAGTATGCCAGGTGATACGTTTTGAATATGTGATACATAAATATTGATGTTATATTTTTTTGAGATTTGTCGTAATTTTTCAAATATTTTTGAGATTTCTAGGTAACATTTTACGCATATTGACCGAGTCTATTCCGCGACGCCGCAACAGATGCATCTAAGTGCCCACCGAGTCACCGAGACCGCGACTTTGAACCATGATGTGCATCACTACATGACAGAATTTTGATTATGTCTTCAGAAGCTATAAGGAAATGCTTCTACAAGACTGCTTCTCATAATAAGCTTTAGGGGAACTCCACAGGGGCTCGTCCCATGAATCCAACCATTGATCTTGACTCACACCCCTAAATTGATATATGAGTGAAACATCAAATGGTTCCAACTGAGGTTTGAAAACCTCAATATCAATGGTAAAGGTTCTCTCTTTCAGTACCATATCAGAAATTTCAATGATTTTGGCAATTCAAGATCATAATCTAACAGATTTTTGGTTTCAATGGCTTAAAAGAAATAACTATTCTGGAAAAAAATAGAAAAGACATCAGACAAAAGTTATTTTGAATTTACTTAAAGACAGTTGATAATGTTTATAACTAATAAAGATTAGATTAAGTCTCAATCAAAACTAATGTAACCACTAGCTGATACATATTTAAAATATTTAATATAACTTATATAAATAATTAAAGAAGCTAAAAGATTGAGAAAAACAAGTTCAAAGTTGCATAGAATTAACTGTTGAACATCCTTAGCAAGCTTTAATAATCTCAAATGAGTTAAGGGAGGCAATATATTTGATCCAATTTAACAATTTCGTTGGAAAACTAGTTATGGGTTAAAATCAATATGATAAAAAGAAATTATAAAGATAAGTAGGATACGGTTTATACATTAGATTAGACTAAATAAGAGATTAGTCCAACCAATATATCAACTCTATTGTTGATTCTTTTCTAATTGAGTAGAATTCAAATCTGGTTCAAAAAAAATAATTGTTTTCAGCTTGAGATTGTTGGGATAAAATCTTGATTGTTTAATGATGACCGTTTGACAATCAAATAAAATAAGTCAGAATTTAATCACAAGCTTTCCATTAAATGATTTCTTTTTTATTTTCCCATTTGACTAGAGTGTATAGTTTCTCAACTTGTTTTAAGAAACTTTTAGTACCAAGACTATCAACACTAATGATCAACAATACTAAAAGTTTTGAGATTCCCTTTGCTCCCAATGAAGAACTTTTTTTTTTTTTTACAAACCCCCTCTTATTTTCCCATGCAGATAGTGAGATAAGAACAAAAATATTCTCACAACAACCCTTGCTAAGGCTTGCCAATCAACTAGGCTCAGGCTCCCACGCCCCTAAAAAATCTCAGATCATATTAATGATGTTGATTGAAGCTTTCGGTTACAAGATTTCCTATGTTCCATTTTAATGAAAACATTTATAGATAATCTTCTTTGTTTTTATGAGAAACCTAATATGGAGTACTGATTGCAAGTTTGATGAGCATGCAGTTGAGTAAGCGCTTAATAATGGTTTTAGATCTTATCATTTGGCTTGCTGGGTGTTCCAAAAAAGAAAAAGAAAAAGAAAAAAATAAAAGACTTAGCATTTAACCAAGCTTTTCATTAATTAACACCAAGGTAAAATTGGACATTTATCATCAAAAGACTCTAGTGTAGGCAGTGTTCTAAATATCCCCGATATAACTCCGATATTGTGCCGATATTGCGTTTACGACACCTAGCCGCAATGATCTGGCACATCCATACCGATATAGCGTTTTTCACCCAAAATCGCCGATAAATAGGCATGGACCCGATATACCGGCCGCAATTTTGACGATTTGGACCCGATATAGCGTTTTACACCCAATTTTTAAGTTAGGTATTTGGATAATTCGAACGATGTGACAATGTGGCATTTGTGAAGATTCTACACTTGGATAGTGATTATGGATTCATAGGCTTAATGCAAGTTATCGAGTTAAGTATATCTTAAACATACAATATGATATTTTATATAGCTTTATATAATTTATGCATATATTGTCTTATTGAGATTAGGGGTGAGCATCGGTCGGTTCGGTTCGGTTTTTGTTAATTTTTGCAAAACCGAACCGAACCGATTAGACTTAGCAACCGAACCGAACCGAACCGACTCAGTTCGGTTCGGTTTTTCAGTTTTTTCGGTTAGGCCAATATTTTTCCATCATTTCTTACATTTTTAATCACCATTCTTTAATATTCTAATCTCAAATATTCAATACCCAAATTAGAAATAAGAAAAAGACCCTAACCTTAATGTGAATTAAAAATTTCATATTCTTACGCTATATTTGGGCTATTATATCAAAACTCACATAATTATTTACTAACTTTTAATGGCAAGAATGAAAAAAAGGTACTATATTAATATAAATATTATTCTAATTGTGATATTGTACTTAACATAACTTTCACATATTCAACATAAAAAAGATGGTATTACTAGAAGTAATGAGATAAATTTTTACCAGTTTTTGTTATGAACTATATGATTCATTAAATTGAATTTGGGTGGGGTGATATATAGGGTGAGAGATTCGGTTCGGTTCGGTTGAGTTCGGTTTTTGAAACATAAAACCGAAACCGAACCGAACTAGAACGGTTCGGTTCGGGTTCGAGTTTCGGTTTTGGTCGGTTATTTCGGTTATAACCGAACTCTGCTTACCCCTAATTGAGATGCGATTTAAGATAAGAATATACGTATATTTACAATCCGATTTTGACATCGATTTTTGAAAATATCCCCGATATATCCTTGATATATCCCCATCCCTGATAAATTTTCCTGGCTGCTGTGGCCGCCATTTAGAACATTGAGTGTAGGGCTTCCTTAAATAACGTATTTCTACAGAAGAATGATTGATTTCGCACAGGGGTTTTTTCAAGCTATTTTCTTTTATCTGTTATATTATAAATTAGTTACACTAAAGTGAAGCAATATTTTAAATTTTTATCATAAAAGTAATGCCCGTCATTAATAAACTTTATCTATGTAATGCTTAAACAATTGTCATAAAATGTATGCAGTACTTATTTTCTAATGTTTTAATATTTGCTAACTTTCAATCTTTCATTAGTCATAATTATCACGTCATACACTTGATATGTGTGTGTAAAAATAAAGGAGTGCTTTTGTATTTATGATGCACATGAATAAATTTGACTCATGGAACATGCATTTCACAGGATATTAGAACTCCCTACTGAAATCTATGTAATAGAATATCCAATTGGAATTCCTCTATAGAATTCGTGTGGATAAGCATGTGCTTATTCAAACTCCATATCCCCTCTGCATCCTAGCTTTTGCTAGCACTAAAAATCTTAGGTTAGTGAATGTTAGGAAGGTTTAGAGCCAAGCAAATTATTAAACTATTATGTGATGAATTGTTGCCTAAGCATTTTACAACAACATCAAAGCCTTTATCTCAAAATCTTGGGGTTGTCTACATGAATCCTATCTTCTATTCATCTATGTTGAGGCCAGTATTGCCGTCTAACACTTAGGTCAGTCAAGGAAGAAACATTTTGACACTTATATAGGTAGCACAACTTATAAATACATAAATACAACAAAACTAAAGTATCCTTTTTTGCTAATGCAACATAATCAAAAGAATTATCGGCATGCACACAAAAGAGAGAAAAATGCACTTATTCCTTTAAAAAAAACGAATTGAGTAATTGATTTTACCTATTTCAAATTTTGCTTAGATGGCTTCTCTCTAAATATTAGAATCGACGGCGTAGGACCATCAAGAACTATCTCAGCTTGATAGATTTTAGTCTTGTCATCAGCAGTAGCCTTGGCCTCAAAAGTCGCAAAAACGTTGTGGGCAAACATAGTACTCCATATTAACCTTGAGAACTTTCAACAGCTCAAGTTTTCCATCCTGCAAGAAATATCAATTTACGCAAGCAATTTAAAAAGATAGATTAAGTAAAACATGCTTTTGCATTTGAATACTACTGTGCAATAAATGGAATTAATAACATTGTGCAATAAATGGAATTAATAACATTGTGCAATAAAGGAAATTTTAATAACATTAGTATAAGCAGGTGGCACAATTGAAGTTTATATTGATTAGAATGCTAAGTTCTCTAAATATCATGAAATTTTAGGGGTCTACGAGTTGAGCCTGATCGTAACAACCCAGTACATGCCCGACAACCTGTACATGCTCGGAAGTGAATTCAAGGGGTACAGCTCAAGTCAACTCATTTGTATATGAGCTAAAATAGACTTGTTCGAGTTTGATTCATTTTGAGTAGTGAAGGGTTGATCTTGGCTTGTTGAAGATCAACATGTAATAAAGCCAAGATCAAAGCAGTTGCTCGATTTACTCTTAATAGTTTGCATGGGCTAATATTAATTGATAGGAACATTTTCTTTCATATGGTTGTTAAGGTGTAGCGAAAGAAATTTTAAACCTCATAAGTCCCAAAGTGGTATTAAACTCAATGAAAAAACATTACTTAATTATCATGTGTCCCCATATCGTGTTGCGTATGTGCAACATAAGGCGTGTTTGGTTTGATGCGGAAAACCGAAAATGGGAAATGGCAAAACTCATTTTCCCCATTTTCCTTGTTTGTTTTGAATCGGAAATGGAAAATAATAAAATCCTTTCTTTTTCCCTTTTCCTTTTTACACATCCATTTTACAGTACCATTTTTCTTTTGCAGGGTGCTCAATTTAATTTTATGGTCATGTAAATCTCACTTGTAATAAGTTGTAACTCAAAACAGTTAAATTTATAATCATGTAAATCCCACTTGCAGTCCAATTACAATATAAAAAAGTCACTTCATCATTAATATTTAATTTAATATTATTTTCTGGCCAACTTTTTCACTCACACGTCCACATTATTAACCAAACACCGTAAATCACAATATACTTTTTCACTTACACTTCCACATTACAACCAAACACTGCAAAACTTACTTGTACAAATCTCAATTTTCCACTACACTTTCACATTTTTTAACTCCCATTCCCACTTGCACCTTTTTCTCCCACTTGCAACAAACCAAACAGACCCATAGTTGAGAAGTTATTCATATGACCAAACAAACATATTTGTATCCTAAAGAATCTTTTCATCTTTATAAGCATATACACCTCTTGTCTTAATATAACATGGCATAATGCAAACTAAATAGAAAGCATGAGTATGACACATGTGTATAATCATGTGTGTGCATGGAAAAGGGAAACTAGCAGTCAACGTAGGAAATTTATAGCACTAGTTTGTCAAATCCTCCCAATGGATGATTCATATTATTCATCTTGATCTTTATTGCATGTAAAATATGTGGAGACATCATATGATTTCAACATACCTTACCCAAAGATTGAGGTCCTTGAAATATTGTGCATGTTGCAACCACTTGTATATGAGAGAAGGCTTCATGCCACTTGATTCACATTGTCAATTACCTCCAAATATGAAAATTGTGGAGGGTGATCTATTTGGATGATCCACCGTACATGTGGCTAGTGCAGGAAATTTTCCATTCCCGCCCATTCATCCCTCCCGTATAGCATAATGTATATATGTACATTCATCTCCTATTTATGTGTGTGTGTGTGGGAAAACACGCACAAACACAAACATACACACACATAGTTGCCAGACTCCTTGATTGCAAATGTGTCAGTACCCCTATGCATCAAGTGGGCCCAAATTGACACATCTTTTCAAATGTGCGACCTTATGACCATTTTATGAATGGATAAAACATGTAGAACAATGATTTTTCATTTTTTTTATTTTTACATCTAGATAGTTTATGATGCTAGATCACATCCAACGATGTGAATTTTTCTACATGAAATCTACATGACAAAAAGAATTTTCCAGATGTCTACTAAAAATTTTAATCTCCTAGGTAGGGCAGAATTCCTTTCGTCCTCTAAATAGTATTGAACAATATTGCTATATCTAAATAGTATTGAACAATATTGTTATAGACTAAATAATTTAAGGCCAAAATATCTATCCTTCTAAGATTTTTCTCGTACTAAAAATTGAATTGCTTCTAACTACATAAATGGTATTGAACAACATTGATATGGCATAAATAATCTAAGAGTTCAAATTTGCTCTCGTTAGAACCAACATTGAGTCTTTTATATGCAGTACATACAAGCACACACAAATATTTTGTTAAAAGTATGTGATAGTAAAAGTTAACAACTATTCTTGGCCAAACCAATATTAAGTCTTTCATAGGATTAGTTACACAAGTACATAAATATTTTGTCAGAACTTTGTTATTCTTAGTAAATGTAATGTATAGTAAATATAGATATAAATACACGCGTATGCACACGCATATACACATATATCTCCAAATATAGAAACAATGTCCATTAGAAACAATTAATCATGAGATTTGTCGATCAATATTTTTAGATCTGTAAATGACCCTGTAATACAGAGATTTAGCACTAAATTAACGTATACCGGATTGCACTCCTGTGGACAAATGAGTGTTATCACACTCCATGATTCAACACATGAATATTTCTTTTTAGAGATTTGATACATTAAATTGAAAAGGAAGTCTGTGCTTCTAAAATGTGTGCAAGAAAAGTTGACTTCAAAATTTGTTTCTAAAGGTTCAACAAGACACACTTTGCATGTCTGCCGAAAGCATAATGACAGCTAAATCTAAATCCTCCACAAAATTGTGTATTAATGTACCACTACCCACCACTTGTTCCATAGAAGGAATCTGGTGTTATGATGTAATTTTACTCTCTTTGATTTCTCTTTTTTACTAGATCAATAACTAGTTAAGCAAATGTTTGGATCTGACCCACTAGAGGGGTTTGGTCATCACAACCCTAGAGCTTGTAGGCAATAATCAATTTTCATTGTTATTACTCTTGAAAATTCACTTGGTATGTGTCTGATGATAAAGCGGATTGGACCATCACAACCTCTAAAGCTTGTAAGTAGTACTCATTTATTGTTGTTATTATTACTCTTAAAAATTCACTTTCAAGGCGTTTGACGATGTTGTTCTACTCATAAATGTATTGCATCTTTTGACCTTACAACCTTTCATCTGGGGCAATGATTTTTTTTTTTGGCATAAGTTGGATTTGTCACAATCTGGGATGTCACAAAAAACTTTCATGAATCTTCCCTTTGATAGGCTTGGATCATTTGGAATATTCACTTAGTTTGGTATTTTAGTTCACAAGCATTACATATTAACATACTACCTATATTTCTTCTCTATTGTGTTAAAACACAGCTCATAAGCGAGAAGAAAAGTCTAAAAGAGCAAGTTAATTCTTTGGCTAAAACCCATTTTCGAATAGGAAAAACAAAATCCTTTCATTAACCCTCACATGTTTAATTTTGAATATGCTTTCACTACATTCATCGTAATAAAATTCCAATTAAAGGTTATTAGTAATTATCATTTAACATTGCACATAATAATGAGTAGAAGCTTCAAAGAAGAAAACAACAACAATATCACTATATTGAACAACATCTAAGAGAGTAAGTTTCTATCTGAGAAGAGACAATAGGCACAAACTTTGTTAATTTTCCCTTGCAAATGAATTTTAGTGGTTACGCTAACTTGAGAACATGTGAAAAGAATGGCTTGAAAGTTCCAAAGAGATTATTCACAAACGGCATCGCATGAATTTGAATAATGTTTCCAAAGTGAGTTATGCCCCCTTGTTTTTCATTTCAAGAAAATGAATGTTTTGTTCGCTCAATATACAAAGTTCAAAGCAATACACGTCTTCTCCATTTGACTTTGGAACTTCTGTAACGTGAACTGATTGTCCAATTGTTATTTGCATATGTACATACTACTTAGGGCGTGTTTGTTTCGCCGCAAAACGCAAGTCGTAAAACTTCTTTTCCATTTTCCGTTGTTTGTTTCGCCGAAAAAGAAGTTGCAAAATGCAACTCTTCTTTTCCCATTTACAGTTGCTACAGTTAAATTTGTGGTCATGTAAATATCACTTTTACACTCATATTTTCCCACTTGCAGTTGCTTCAGTTAATTTTGTGGTCATGTAACTCTCACTTGTAGTACACATATAGTTCAAAACAGTTACTTGATAATTAATATATAATTTAATATTATTAAATATTTAATATTTTAAATAGTGTTCAATTTCTTATTTAATTATTTAATTATTTTATATTTTTAATCTTTAATTTTTTTATTATTTTAATATTTAATATTTTACTATTTTAATTTACTATTTTTATTTAATATTTTATTTAATACTTTATTATTTTATTAATACTTATTCCATTTTTTATTATTTTATTTAGAGTTAATATTTTATTAATATAACAATATTATACTTTAATATAAAATTATTATATATTTAGTTATTTATTTTTTAATATAAAAATTACTTTACTAATATCATAATATATTTTATTATGTTAATATTGTAATAATAATTCAGTATAATAATACTATAATGATAATTTATTATTAAATTATAATTACATTTTACTTTGTTAATTTTATATTTCTATAATATTACAATAATATTATAATAAAATTTATATTATAATAATTTTCAAGTATTTTTAATATTATAATATTATAACTATATATTATTATTTTTGTAAGTTTTTTTAATATTATAATAAAATTTATATTATAATAATTTTCAAGTATTTTTAATATTATAATATTATAACTATACTTTATTATTTTTGTAAGATTTTTTAATATTTATATTTTATTAGTATTCTTAAAATTTTATTAATGTTCTTTAGATTTTCTTAAAATTTTATATTATTTATTTAGTTAATATTTTAGTAATATTTTACTATTTATACTAATATTTTATTAATATTATTGTTATAAATAAAATATTAAGATTATTATCTCAAATTTATTAATATAATTTAATTTGCAATAGTAGATTTAATTTAATAGTATTTATAATATTTAAATCACTGCTACAGTTAATTTTGTGGTCAACTTTTCCACTTACACTTTTACATTACCAACCAAACACCGTAAAACACAATATACTTTACCATTCACACTTTCACTTTATCAACCAAACACCGTAAAACACAATATACTTTTTCATTTACACTTCACTTTATCAACCAAACACCATAAAACCCAATATATTTTCTCTGCTACAGTTCACTTTTTCCATTCTCATTTTACGACTTACGACTTGCGACGTTTTGCAACGAAACAAATAGGCCCTTACCAACAACATCCAAATACTGAAAAACGCACTAACGAATTTTCAAGTTCCAAAGAAAATTATTACTACTTTCTCACTTCCACCCCTAACCAAACAGCCCTAATCAGAGCTATAGTTTTCTTTTTGAAACACCATTTTACAAACACGTCTAATATTTACCGGGAAGAAATCAAAACAAAATAACACGCGGGTCCAACTAAAAAATTTCCGATGGGTCCCAAGTCGGATCTTGTATTAACCCGAATCCAACCTATAGCCGATTCATTAATGATTATAAAACAGAGCTGGATAATAGATTCTGGCCGTGGGCCCAGGCCCAGTGCGAGTTCCGTACCCAATTCCCTTTAAAGTGCCCCATGTCGAGCAAGAGAGAGATTGATCGAGGGGCAGAAGGACGCTAGACATCGCCAGGGTTAGGGTTTTATTTGTTGGATATCAATCAAATCAATGGCGTCCACCGCGGCCGTTCCCCGTCATGCTCCACCGCCACCGGAATTTCAACCACCGGAGAAGAAACTCAAGACTGAGGAAGACGAGGATGATGAATGGGGTCTTGTGCCCACCCCGGTCGACCCCGAGCTTCTGGAGAGATACAAAAGACAGGTTGAAGAGAGCGAGGTAACACGTGCAATTATTTAACTGACTAATTAATTAATTCACAAAACCACGCGTGTGTGTGGATCCTCACTAATTTCATTGCCATTGCCATTGCCATTGCAGGGCTTTGATATTGACTACTTCCCTGGTATGGAAAGTTGGTACTTTATTACACCTGTTGTCGGGAAAGATCTGAATGACAAATTCTACCGTGAGGATGTGGAACTGGCAATTGGTCACCACAACAAGACTAAGCAGGTTGGATGGCTTCTTTTCTTTGAATTTACAATCACATCACTTGTTACTGTGTGTGTACTATCAAAGAATTTATTGAAAGCAACTGCTTTAATTGACTTGTTACTCAGTGTGTAAAAGAGTGGATGTTGAGGTAGCCAACCTTGTCTGATTTTACCTTGAATTTAGAGGATCAAAAACCCCAAAGTTTGGTCTGTTTGTATTTCAATCTTAGACTAGGTCGAGTTTGGCTAGCTTTGAAGTTCAAGTGCTCCAATTTGGCACGTTAAAACTCAAAAAATGTAAATAAACTAGCTCAAGCCGATTCCTGGTTTACTATTTTTGGTTCAACATGGCTTGATACTTATTTCTAGTTATCTATTATTGGGTAAAATGGACCTGTTCAAGATAAAAGTAAATTTTAACCCAATAAAGCATCAATAGGAATCATTGTTTCTATCTCAAAAGCTTTGGTAAAAGAAAATGCAGAAGGAAAAAAATGGTTTTCTTGTTTCAACTTACACGCTAATATGAGTAAGTAGTATGTACATAAACAAGTAACAACTGGATAATCAGTTCATGTTAGTAGTGTTCTAAAAAGCGTTTTACTCGGCCGCTTAAACGGGCGTTTAATCGGTTTCGGCACAAAACCGATTCGTTTTCAAAGAAAACGCTTCAGTTACTCGGTCAAGCGCTTAATGCGCTTAAGCACCGATTAATCGGTTAATCGGTTTTAGGAAAACGGTCGTTTAATTGAAACCCGCATGCGAACCCGACCCGATACGTTACTTACCCGAACCCGACCCAATTTTTTCTCCTCAAAATGCATTTTGGGAATTAGGGTTAACCTAATCCCTCAAATTCGATCGCGTCTCTCTCTCATTTGCGCGAAGCCTCCCACGGTCACACCCCTTCACGGCGACGACGGCGACGAAGGCCTCCTCCTTTCACAGCGACGCGACGACGGCCTCCTCCTTTCACAGCGACGCGACGACGGCCTCCTCCCCCTGCGGCGACACCCCCCTCGTCGAAATACTCCCGACGACGGCCTCCTCCTTTCACAGCGACCTGCGACGACCCCTGCGACCTGCGACGACCTCCTCTCCCCTGCGACCTGCGACGACGACCTCTCCCCTGCGACCTGCGACGACCCCTGCGACCTGCGACGACCCCTGCGACCTGCGACGACCTCCTCTCCCCTGCGACCTGCGACGACGACCTCTCCCCTGCGACCTGCGACCACGACCTCTCCCCTGCGACGACGACTGCGACGACGACCTGCGACCACAACCTCTCCCCTGCGACGACGACCTCTCCCCCTCTCCACCAGCGACGACGCCCCTGCTGCTACCTCTCCTCAGCGGCGAATAACTTCTACGGCGAAATTCCTTGCAGAGTTCTCCCTCTGCGAGACGTATACCCCCGGTCAGCTCTCTCTCTCTCTCTCTAACTGCGGTATTTGATTATATTTTTTTAATCTCTTTCAGACTTTCTCTAACATTTGATTCTGATTTAGGTTGCTCGGTTGTTCCCAGTTACGAGATATTTTGATAAGCAGAAGCTAAATACAAGAGGAATTGTGAAGGTTGATCTCTCATCTTCTTTTTTTCCCTTTTTTTGGGTTAATTTTGTGCAAAAATGTGATATTTTTTTTTATAATTTTTGCTTTTTTAGTTGCTGTGCGGCTGCTTTCTTAGTTGTTCATTAATTTTTTGTTAGTTGTTGATTAATTTTGATTTAATGAAATGATAACGTGTAGATTCTGAAATGATAAATTAGTGTAGATTATGATTTTAATTTCCAGTGGATTGATTTATATAGATTGAGAAAATGAGATTAATGTAAGTGTTATTTTTGTGCTTTAATTTTGTAGACAATGTCCCTGCTTTGAAAATAAACAGTTTACTAATTTAGTATTTCTTTTAGAGAATGTCCACACTTTAATTTAATATATCCTTTTTTAAATCAAGAACTGTTACGAGTTAAAATATCATTTTTTAAATTCGAGAACTATTATGAGCCACAATATATCATTTTTGTTGTGACTAGTGGTCACTAGAAGAGTGAAGTACTGCATACTGAGAGCTTGTCATTAAATTTGTTGTTTGCACATGTTCACGCTTCACACATGACAAAGTTAATTACATATCCAGTCTTTGACAATATCATTACATATACATGCTTTTACAATATGTAGATTTTTTTTGGAAGTAGCACAAGACAAAATTGAGTTGGTTTTTTCCTTGCCAAAGTCCTGCAACAAATACAAAAATTCAATTAGTGAAATAATAATAGAATGAATAAAAATGCACAAAATAAGCCATATAATGCACAAAAATGATAATATGTGTAGAATGAATAAAATTTCAATTATTTCAATTATTTTATGTTATTATCTTGATGTGTTTGATTTTTTAATTTTGTGTTGTGTGAATGAATTTGGATATAGGAACATGTCTTCTTCGGCATCCAATGCAAGTGTCAGTGTTAGTGGCTCACGTTCAAGTGGGCAACCAAGTGCATCAAGTGAAGATATTCCACCGAAGCCATCGGGCTCTACTGATATTGGGTGGAATTATGGAAAACTTGTTAAGAAAAATTCTTATAATGAAGTGAAGTGCAATAAATGTCACAAAATTGTCAAAGGAGGAATTTACAGGTTTAAGCAACATGTTGCTGGGATAGGAGGGGATGTTAAAGCTTGTGTGATGCAGACTGATGAGGATAGAAAGATAGTTAGGGAATTTTTGTCTGGACCCCAGAAGAAGAAAGTGGAAAAGAAGAAGGCTGAGAATGAACTCCGAGAAGAGGTGCGCATTTCAGAAGAAAGAGAGTCCATGGATTCAGAACTCGTCGGCGAAAAGAGGCCTCGTGTAGTTGGTCCATTAAACACGGTCGTGGCTAGTGGAAAGTGGAAGCAAACATCAATCAATGAAGCCGAGAAGAGAAAATACAAGGAGTTGGCTCATGATCATTGTGCCATGTGGGCTTATGCTAAAGGCATTCCTTTTAATGCCTTTGATGATGAAGAATTTGATTTATTTTGCGAGTGTGTTGGTCACCATGGACCTGGGTACAAGGGACCAAGCCAGTACCAGTTTAGAGTGCCTCTTTTAAATAAGGCATACAAGAAGATTGATGAAGAGATGGATAAAACTAAAGAATTATGGGATGAATATGGGTGCAGCGTCCTAACTGATGGGTGGACAGACAGGAAACACAGGAGTGTGATGAACTTGTGTGTTCATTGCAAGACAGGCACACATTTTCTTAAGTCTATTGAAGACTCGTGCAATGCACACACAGGAGAGTATATATTCAATTGGGTGGAGAAGTGTATTCAGGAGGTTGGAGAAAATCGTGTGCTACAAGTGGTAACAGATAACCATTCTTCTAATATGGCAGCGAAGAACATATTGAAGATTAGCCGACCTAATATTTTTTGGAGTAGTTGTGCAGCCCACACAATTGATCTTATGTTGGAGGCTATTGGAAAGCTTCCAAAGTATAAGTTGGTGATTGAGAAGGCTAGATCGCTTACGGTCTTTCTTTATGCACATCATAGCACTCTCGCATTGATGCGTGAATTCACCAATAGGAGGGATCTTGTTCGGCCGGGGATCACTAGATTTGCCACCACCTTTCTTAGTTTGAGTTGTCTTGTGGATAAGAAGTCACAGTTGGCTGCGATGGTGTCTTCAACCAAATGGGATGATAACAGGTGGTCGAAGACAGAGAAGGGGAGAGTGACAAAGGCTACAATATATTCTGATATCTTTTGGACCAATGCAAGGGAGCTTTTAAAGATGTATACTCCTCTTTTCAAATTGTTAAGGATTGTCGATGCTGATCGAAGACCCTCCATGGGTTTTGTGTATGGTATGCTTGAAGATGCCAAGAATGAAGTTCAAGCTGCTTGCAATAGGAAAGAGACTACCTATCGGCCAATATTGATATAATTGAGAAAGAATCTAGAGGAAGACTTGATAGTGCACTTCATTTGGCTGCCTACTACTTGAATCCCTATTATTATTATAGGGATAGGGCAATCCAAGATAATTCACGTGTGATTACCGCACTTATGAGTTGTATTAGTGTGTTTTACCAAGATGAGGACATTCAGGATAAAATTGGATCAAGTGAGCTCCTTTCTTACAAGATGAAGGAGGGACTTATGGGAAGTGGAATGGCAGAAAGGTACCACAAGAGTTTTAATGGCACAGACAATTTTGATCCAGGTAATCTTGATGTTTAAAATCACTAATCATGTTTTTAAATTGCTAAGTTACTAAGTAACTAAAATAGTGTGAAATATTTTATTAACAGCACATTGGTGGAGTTTTTATGGAGGAGATGTACCCTACCTTCGAAAGATGGCAATCAAGATTCTAAGCTTGACTAGTAGCTCATCAGGATGCGAGAGAAATTTCAGTGTGTTTGAGGGGGTAAATATATTAAGATTAAAATTTCATTCATTTAAATATGAAGTTCCTTTTTGCTCTAATTGATTTTTTAACTCTATTTCTTTGTGTACTATACTAATTTTTGTAGATACATACTAAGAAGAGGAACAGATTGGATTCCAAAAGATTGAATGATCTAGTTTTTGTGCAATTTAACAAAAAAATGACAAGAAGGAGAACTGCAAAGAAGAGGAATTCGCAAGAGTACAAAGATGTGCTTGTAGGAGAAGATGATTCGAGAGCATTGCATTGGAAGA
The DNA here is from genome assembly GCA_038442645.1 of Agave tequilana. Taxonomy (NCBI): domain Eukaryota; kingdom Viridiplantae; phylum Streptophyta; class Magnoliopsida; order Asparagales; family Asparagaceae; genus Agave; species Agave tequilana. The sequence continues at coordinate 37,969 of JAVJIF010011517.1, read as the reverse complement.
GCACACTCGTTAGAGAGAGAGAGAACAATGAGGAAGAAGAGATCTTCCCTGGTTCTGGCCTTACATTGGATCTTGTGGCAGCGGCAAGTGGGGCTAATGAAGATCACATTAGAAGGAGCAACAGGATTGCAGGGAGAAGAGTTGCAGAGGGGAGTGCACAAGAGGGCTCGTCTAGTGCAACACTTGATGACATTTCTGAGGATAATCCAGATGAAAATTTGAGAGAAGATGGTGGTGTTGACATTGAAGACTTTGTGGATAGTTCTGAGGAGTCAGATCCTGATCTTCACTATGAAGATGATGAGGATGAGTAGATGGAGTTGGAGATGGCTATTTATGTTATTTGGATAAAAAAAACTTGTTTTTATTTTTTGATTTAGATGTAAAAGACAATTGGCTTATGTTGTCGTCTCATGGTTATGATGTTGACTTGATTTTCTGTGGTTATGTACTTATGTGGTTTGCTAATATTTTATGATGTGCCATGCCGTCTCGTGATTATGATGTTGGCCTGTGGTTTTTTGTTTCATTATGGCATTAAGTTTTTTGGTAATTTGTAAATTTAAACTTCGATAGATTAATCATCTAATAGATCTTTTTTTGTATTTACAGATAATTATTTGCACTCTAAAGGAATTTGCTGATTCATCATTTAACGCATTATATGACGAGCAAAAAGATAAGTCCTCTTTACTTTTTAAATTTCACTTAGTACTAGCAATTTAATTTTTCAAATTATGTTTGTTATATCTTTTATGTTTTTTTTTGAGAGATTATACAATTCATATTTGTATGTTTTAAGTATTATAATAATATTAATATATTAAAATAATAATAAAACGTTTAATCCGTTTAATCACCGTTTAAACCGTTTAAGCATTATGCGCTCTCGGACCGCGCGCGTACTGAAACCGCTTTTTAGAACATTGGTTACAGAAGCTCCATTGTCAAATAGAGAAGACAAGTATTGATTTGAACTTTGTATGTTGAGCGAATAAAACATTTATTTCCTTGAAATGAAAAAAGGGGGCACAACTCACTTTCGAAACATCATTCAAATTCATGCGATGTCGTTTGTTAATAATCTCTTTGGAACTTTCAAGCCATTCTTTTCACATGTTCTCAAGTTAGCATAACTATTAAAATTAATTTGAAAGGGGATAAAAACAAATTTGTGCTATTATTCCTTTTTAGATGGAAACTTGCACTCTTAGATGTTGCTCATCAAGATAGTGATATTGTTGTTGTTCTTCTTTGAAGCTTCTACTGATCATCATGTGCAATGTTAAATGATAATTACTAATAACTTTTAATTATAATTTTATTACGATGATTTTAGTGAAAACATATTCAAAATTAAAGAGGTGAGGGTAATGAGAGGATTTTGTTTTTCCTATTGAAAAATGGGTTTTAGCCAAAGAATTAACTTGTTCTTGTAGACTTTTTCTTCTCGGCTTATGAGTTGTGTTTTAACACAGTAAAGAAGAATATATAGGTAATATGTTAATATGAAATGCTTGTGAACTAAAATACCGAACTAAGTGAATATTCCAAATGATCCAAGCATATCTAAAGGAAGATTCGTGAAAGTTTTTTTTTGTGACATCCAAAACTGTGACAAATCCAACTTATGAAAAAAAAAAAATCATTGCTCCATAAGAAAGGTTGTGAGGTCAAAAGATGCAATACATTTATTAGTAAAACTACATTGCCAAACACCTTGCAAGTGAATTTTTACGAGTAATGATAACAACAATAAATAAGCACTACAAGCTTCAGAGAGTTGTGATGGTCCAATCCGCTTTATCATGAGACACCTAGCAAGTGAATTTTCAAGAGTAATAACAACAAAAATTGATTATTCCCTACAAGCTGTAGGGTTGTGATGGCCCAAAACCCCTCTAGTGTGTCTGATTCAAACATTTGCTTCTTTAAGTTGTCCTAGAATAGGTAAATTTTATCTAGTTATTGATCTAGTGAAAAGAGAAATCAAAGAGAGTCAAATTACATCATAAAACTAGATTCCTTCTATGGAGCAAGTGGCGGGTTAGTGTTACATTAATACACATATAGTTTTGTGGGGGATTTAGATTTAGTTGGCATTGTGCCTTTCGGTAGACATGCGAAGTGTCTTGTTGAGAAACAAAATTTGAAGTCAACTTTTCTTGCACACATTTCAAAAGCACGAGCTTCCTTTTCAATTTCATGTGTCGAATCCCTGAAAAGAAATATTCTTGTGGTGAATCATGGAGTGAGATAATACTCCTTTGTCCACAGGTGTGCAATCCGATATAAGTTAATTTAGTGCTAAATCACTTTATTACAGGTTCATTTACAGCAAAAAATATTGATCGACAGATCTCATGATTAATTGTTTCTAATGGACATAGTTTCTATATTTGGAGATATATGTGTATATGCGTGTGCACACGCGTGCATTTATATCTATATTTGCTATACATTACATTTACTAAAAATAACAAAGTTCTAACAAAATATTTATGTACTTGTGTAACTAAGCCTATAAAAGACTTAATATTGGTTTGGCCAAGAGCAGTCGTTAACTTTTACTGTCACATACTTTTAACAAAATATTTGTTTGTGCTTGTGTGTACTACATATAAAAGACTCAATGTTGGTTGCAACGAGAGCGATTTTGAACTCTTAGCTTATTTATGCCATATCAATGTTGTTCAATACCATTTCTGTAGTTTAGAAGCAATTCAATTTTAAATACGAGAAAAATCTTAGAAGGATAGATATTGTCTTTAAATTATTTAAACTATAACAATATTGTTCAATACTATTTTAGATATAACAATATTGTTCAATACTATTTAGAGGCCGATAGGAATTGTGCCTTAACTAGGAGATTAAAATTTTAGTAGATATCTAGAAAATTCTTTCTGTCATGTAGATTTCATGTTGAGAAATTCACATCGTTGGATGTGATCTAGCACCATAAACTATCTAGATGTAAAAATGAAAAATGAAAGAAATCATTGTCCTACGTGTTTTATGCATTCATAAAGTGGTCGAAGGGTTGGACGTTTGAAAAGATGTGCCAAATTTGGGTCCACTTATTGCATGGGGGTATTGACACATTTGCAATCATGTAGATCAGCAACTGTGTCTGTTTGTGTTTATGCGTGTTTAGACACACACACACACACACATAAATAGGAGATGAGTGTACATATATACATTATGCTATACAGGAGAGATGAGTGGGTGGGGATGGAAATTTCCTGCACCAGCCGCATATAGACAAATCATCCGAATAGATTACCCTCCACAGTTTTCATATTTGGAGGTAACTGAGACAATGTGAATCAAGTGGCATGGAGCCTTTTCTCCCAAGTACAAGTGGTTGCAACATGAGCAATATTTTGAGAATCTCAATCTTTGGGTAAAGTATGTTGAAATCATATGATTTCATCTCCACATATTTTTCATGGCATAAAGATCAAGATGAATAATATGAATCATCTACTGAGAGGATTTGACAGACCTGTGCTACAAGTTTCCTAGGCTGACTGTCAGTTTCCCTTTTCCATGCACACACATAATCATACACATGCGCCATACTCATGCTTTCTATTTAGTTTGCATTATGCAATGTTATAATAAGAGAAGAGGTGTATATGCTAATAAAGATGAAAAGATCCTTTGCTATATGGATATGTTTGTATGGTCGTATAAATAACTTTTCAACTATATTGTGCTTACGCAACACGATATGGGGACATGTGATAATTTAGTAATGTTTTTTCATTGAGTTTAATACAACTTTTGAGACTTATGAGGTTTAAAATCTCTTTTGCTAAATTGTGCACCTTAACAACCATATGAAAGAAAATGTTCCTACCAATTAATATTGAGCTCAGGCAAACTCTTTAAGAGTAAATCAAGCAACTGCCCCTATCTTCCCTTTATTACGTGCTGATCTTCAACAAACCAAGATCAATCCTTCACGACTCAAAATGCATCAAACTCGAACAAGTCTACTTTAGCTCAAATACAAATGAGTTGACTTGAGCTGTACCTCTTGAATTCACTTCCGGGCATGTACAGGGTTGTCTCGATCAGGCTCAACTCTTGTACCCTAAAATATCATGATATATAGAGAACTTAACCATCTATTCAATTTAAACTTCAATTGTGCCACATTTTTTAGCTTATACTATTGTTATTAAATTTTCCTTTACTGCACAGTGTTATTAACTTCCTATATTTATTCAAATGCGAAAGATTTTTAACTTAATCTTTCTTTTTAAATTGCTTGTGTAAATTGATATTTCTTGCAGGATGGAAAACTTGAGCTCTTGAAAGTTCTTAAGGTTAATATACAGTACTATGTTAACCCACAAGTTTTTGCAACTTTTGAGGCCAAGGATACTGCTGATGACAAAACTAAAATCTATCAAGCTAAGATAATTATCGATGGTCCTATGCCGTCAATTCCAATATTTAGAGAGAAGCCATCTAAGTAAAATTTGAAGAAAGGTAAAATCAATTACTCGATTGGTTTTTTAGGAACAAGTACTTTTCTCTCTCTTTTGTGTGCATGCTGATAATTCTTTTGATTATGTTGCATTAGCAAAAAAGGATACTTTAGTTCTATTGTATTTATGTATTTATAAGCTATGCTACCTATATAAGTGTCAAAATGTTTCTTGACTGACCTAACTGTTAGAAGGCAATACTGGCCTCAACGTAGATGAATGCAAGATAGGATTCATGTACACAACCCCAAGATTTTGAGATAAAGGCTTTGATGTTGTTGTAAAATTAGGCAATATGAATGCCATTTATCGCATAATAGTTTAGTACTTTAATTGGCTCTAAAAATTCCAAACATTCACTAATCAAACTAAGATTTTTAGTTACAGCAAAAGTTAGGATTAAGGGGGGATATGGAGTTTGACTAAGCACATAGTTATCCACACGAATTCTATAGAGGAATTCCACTTGGATATTCTGTTACCTAGATTTCAATAGGGAGTTCTGATATCCTTTGAAATGCATGTTCCATGAGTCAAATTTATTCAGGTGCATCATAAATACAAAATCACTCCTTTATTTTTACAAACACACACGAAAAGAAAAGTAAATCTAAGATATATCAAGTGCATGAGGTGTAATTATGACTAATGGAAGACTGGAAGTTAACAAATATTGAAACATTAGAAAATAATGCTGCATATTCATTTTATGACATAATAGTTTAAGCATTACTTAGAATAAAAAAGTTTATTAATGATGAGCATTACGTTTATGATAAAATTTAAAATATTGCTTCACTTTAGTATCACTAATTTATAATATAACAGATAAAATAATTTATCTTCAGTGCGAAAGCATTCTTACGTAGAAATATGTTATTTATGGAAAGTCTTACACTAGAGTCTTTGGATGATAAAGGTCATCTTTTATTTTAGTGTTAATTTTTGGTTAAAAGCTAAGTCTTTTTTGGAACATCCAGCTCAGCACAGTGCCATGATAAGATCTCAAACCATTATTAATACCTTTAACACTTACTCAACTGCTTGCTCACCAAACCCGCAATTAATTCACTCCATATTAGGTTACTCAATAAACAAAGAAGATTATCTACAAATGTTTTCATTACAATGGAACGTAGGAAAGTCTTGTCACCGAAAGCTTCAACATCATGACATGATCAGGTTCTAGGAATTTTTTTTTTGGGGTCTGGGAGCATGAGCCTAGTTGAATGGCAAGCCTTAGCAAGGGTTGCTGTGAGAATATTTGTTCTTATCTCATTATCTGCATGGAAAAATAAGAGGGGGTTTGTAAAATGATTTAACAATTTCTTAATTGGGAACAAAAGGAGTCTCAGAACTATGGGCATTATTGATCATTAGTGTTGATAATCTTGGTGCTAAAAGTTTCATTCTTAAAACAAGTTGAGAAACTATACACTCTAGTCTTTTTTTTGGGGTCTGGGAGCATGAGCCTAGTTGAATGGCAAGCCTTAGCAAGGGTTGCTGTGAGAATATTTGTTCTTATCTCATTATCTGCATGGAAAAATAAGAGGGGGTTTGTAAAATGATTTAACAATTTCTTAATTGGGAACAAAAGGAGTCTCAGAACTATGGGCATTATTGATCATTAGTGTTGATAATCTTGGTGCTAAAAGTTTCATTCTTAAAACAAGTTGAGAAACTATACACTCTAGTCTTTTTTTTGTACACTCTAGTCAAATGGGAAAATAAAAAAGGAATAATTAATGGAAAGCTTGTGATTAAATTTTGACTTATTTCATGTGATCATCAAAAGGGTCATCATTAAATAATCAAGATTTTATCCCAGCAAATCAAAAGTTGAAAACAGTTATTTTTTGAACCATATTTGAAATCTACTCAATTAGAAAAGAATTAATAATAGAGTTGATAGATTGGTTGGATTAATCTCTTATTTAGTCTAACCTAATGTAATAAACCGTATCCTATTTATCTTTATAATTTCTTTTTATCGTATTGGTTTTAACCCATAATTCGTTTTCCAACCAAATTGTTAAACCGGATCAAATATATTGCCTACCTTAACTCATTTGAGATTATTAGAGCTTGCTAAGGATGTTCAACAATTAATTCTCTGCAACTTTAAACTTGATTTTCTCAATCTTTTAGCTTCTTTAATTATTCATGTAAGATTAATATTTTAAATATGCGTCAGCTGGTGGTTACATAAGTTTTGATTGAGATTAGTCTTTATCAGTTATAAACATTATCAACTGTCTTTACCACTTTTTTTTTTTAAAATTGAAAATAACTTTTATCTGATGTATTTTCTATTTTTTTGTAGTTTCAAAATAGTTATTTCTTTTAAGCCACTGAAACCAAAAATCTGTTAGATTTTGATCTTGAATTGCCAAAACTGTTAAAATATCGATATGGTGCTGGAAGAGAGGAACCTTCAACGCAATTGATACCGAGATTTCAAATTTTGGTTGATTTTTCATTCTTATATTAATTTAGAGGTGTGAGTCAAGATTAATGGTTTGGATCATGGGACGAGCCACTGTGGAGTCCCCCTAAAGCTTATTACGAGAAGCGGTCTTGTAGAAGCATTTCCTTGTAGCTTTTGGAGACAATCAAAATTCTGCCATATGTTAACATGTTATATGCACATGCAATGCACAATATTATATTAATATTGATTGTTCATGAATAAATTTAAGTGTTGTATTTAAGTTTGAGTTGTGCTGGTCTACTTTCAGAAGTATTTTCAATGTAAATACTCTCCCCTCAAATTTAAAAATTGACCTCGCGTGTCAAAATTTGTACAATTGGATGTGATCTTCATCACATATACTATAAAAACAATGTTATGAATAATTTGCCAAAATCCCCAAAAAAAATTTGATGCGATACTAAGAGGTCAACAAGTAATGGAACTGATAAAATCCCCAAAAAATTTGATGCGATACTAAGAGGTCAACAAGTAATGGAACTGATACCGCAATTCAAAACTAACTTGGAACCATTTAACTTTGTTAGGCTTATGCTAACTAGGGTGTAGGTCTTGGATGGTTCGTATCATGGGATAAGCCACCGTGGAGTTCTCTTGAAGCTTCCCGTATTATATGAATTCTATGAGAAGACATATCGTATGAGCATTTTCTTACACTAGATTTGGACACATATGATCATAATTGTTTTGTATGAATAGATTATGGGCATATGCAACGCACATATTATGTTGATTGTTCACAAAAATTAAGTGTTGTATATAAATTTGAGTGGAGCTAGACTACTTTTAGAAATATTTACAATACTGATACTTTCACCTTATTTTTTTTGTAAAAAATGACCCTCCCAAGTCAAATTTGTACGATTCGTTGTGATCTACATCACATAAACTACAAATGTCAAGTATTGTTGACATAATTGATCTTTCCATTCAGTGGCCTAAAAAAAATGCTATTTTATGTCTTTTGGATCTTTTATTTTGTGGCTAGTGTATAGAAGCACAAAATATATCGAAAAGCTTGATTTTCAGTTTCTAGATAGTTTATATGATGGAGATCACATCGAACAATACGGTTTTTTCAGTTTGTAGGGTTGATTTTTTTAAAATTTGATACGAGAGTATCCTCATTATGAAAATTTTAGAAACTAGCCCAGGTTAACTCCAGTTTCTCATAAACTTTTCAATTTTTTTCTTAGTTTCAAATTTTGTAATGTTACACATATGGCAACATTTAGAATTAGTTGCTTATACCTTTTAAGCTCTAGTGAGTGTGGTATGCATGAAAAATGAGATAACTAGAAGGATGCATATGCATGAGGATCATCCGCAAATATTGCGTATTTTATATTTCTCGTATTTTTTTCCTTTTCTAATCTTTTCTTGTTTTTCACGTTTATCTAGCTCTATGCAAAAAGCAATTGATAGAGGAAATCTATGAAAACTTACTTTTGACTCTTTTCGTTAGTATATGAAAACTTAATATATGAATATTTGTATGCATATAAGGTTTTCTTTGGACTATTTAATAGAAATATTCACATAGATGATATAATTGCAATACCGATGAAGCTTAATCGAGTTGCAAGAACAACAAATGCAACAATAGTCTTATCAATACCCAGCAGTTCACATTATTTCCTCCAGGCCTTATTAGACATATTTTCATTGAGTTTGAATGATATTGTTGTAACTTTGATGACACTTGAGAGAAGTTAAGTTGTTTAGTAGAATGAAAGTGTCACCTATCTCGAATTCCTTAAATCTCAATCTGCGAACTTCCACGAGAAGGTAGATAACTCGTAGCTTCCTGATCATTGTGGAGTTGTTGGGTTATTGCCTGACAAGTTATTTGACATGGCATTTTGCAATTTTCTTATTATAATTTGTTTGTTTATTTATTCTTTGTATTTATTTCTTATCTATAATATACAAAGTTTTAAATGTCGGATATCGGGGAAATGTCGGATGTTGTAATTGGTTGTCTGATTTTTGATTTTGAAGATATTTCGGAGACATCTAGTAAATTTCGAATGTCATGGCTTATAACAAATATATGTTTTAGATGTCTTAAATAATGTAATCTTAAAATTCTTATCAAGGCAATACATACACAACTTATAGAAAACTACATAAATATTTTTAGGATAGGTATATTTAACTTAACATTTTATATACACTCACTAACCTATTGTAAAAATTTCTCAATTGCTTCAACTTTCAAGACCAACCAACATTTCGGTTTTTTTTCTGAAATGTCAGCCGACATGTTCCCGAAATGTTGGCAGATATATCGCATTTTCTCGAAATGTCGGCCGACATTTTCCAAAACGCCGTTTCAAATGAAGACAGGGATGTCGTGGCGATGAGGGCTTGAAAACGAAAGGTCAGCCGACATTTCGGGAATACACTCTGTTGGGTTTGTCCCTTTTTATTTTTGGGAATTTATCCTTGATTTCTCATCTAATATTTATAAAATGATTGTTGAAGGAAAACACCTCACAACGACAGTCGCATGGTTCAAAGTCGCCGTCTCGGCCGCCGCCGACTCAGCGGGCATTGAGATGTATCAGTCGCGGTGCCGCGAAACGGACTCGGGCGATGCGCGCATAACACCACATAGAACATTCAAAAATTTTGAAAAAAATCACGACTAATCTTAAAACAATATAGACATCAATATTTATATATCACATGTCTAAAATTTATCACCTAACACACTCAACGTAAACAGGGCGAGTCTCAATCTCTGTAAGTCTGTCTCTCTCCCCCCCTCTCTTTTTCTCTGTCTCTCTCCCTCTTCTCGCCCTCTCTCCTCTTTCTTTCTGGAGGCGGGCGACGACGGGCGACGAGTGACGAAATCGCTGTGAAACCGGAGGGAGAGAGCAGAGAGTGAGAGAGATCGACGGGAGAGGGAGGGTGGGAGATAGACACAAAGATATCGTAGAGAGAGAGACACAGAGATATCGTAGAGAGAGAGTTACCTCGTTGGTGGCAGCGGCGGGCAGCAAGGAGAACCATGATGGTGGTGCCCTAGATCGAAGTTGCTGGGAAAATTTTCTTTTTTTTTTCTTTTTAACTTCTCATGTCTTTACTCGGGGCCGACTCGGTCTTTACTCAGACGACTTGGCCGAGTCAACCCGAGTCGTATCGAACTCGGCTGAGTTGGCCGAGTCGAGGCTGAGTCGGTTAATAATCGAGGATCGGGCCATATCTCGTCGCGCTCGCCAAGTCGGAGACTACTCGACCTAGTCATCTCCGACTCGATCGATTATTTGAACACTGGATAGACGTGGGTGGCTCTATTAGTATTGTTTGGAGGGGTGGTCTTTGATTTGATTCATTGGGGAAAACCATCCCCCCTGTAACACTTGTCTTAATAAGCACCTTTTTCCTAACATTTTAATGCTTTAGGGAGGTGATGAGAGAGTAAGTATTCATGTTAGATACTAAACATTATACTATGCCTATTAGTATGTATATACATATGTATGTATAAGAAATGAATACAACCTCATGCTTGTTGACTTTGCCACCATACCCCCTCACCATGCTTGAGTGTACTCGTACCTCATGAAGGGGGGAGGCATGGAGCCTTGTTTATAGGGTAAGGTATAGGAGTAGAGTGATGGGGTTAGGGAGGGACACTTGGCATGTTTTTATGGAAGAGTTTGGGCTATAAATAGGAGGGGGATGAAGAGAACAATATCATTTGGCAATACCCTCTTTCTCTTCATCTAAACTCCACAAACTCTCTCTCTCTTCCCCTTTGCAGCAGCAAAAAGGCGGCAGCAGCAGCAGCAAAAAGGCAGCAGCAGCAGCTAAAAACAGCCCTTTTTTCCCCATTTCTTCTTCACAAAAACACACTCTCTCCCTCTCATTTCCCCACAAACTCCCCTTACTTCCATATACAAGAAAAAGACTCCATTTTTCATGTTTTAACTCCTCCAAAAGCCCAATAGAACGAGTTAAAGTGGTGATCTAACCTCACCATAAAAAGGGGTTTCTTGAAGACAAGAGTGATCTAGAACAACAAGTTAGGGGGAGTGATATTGGTTGAAGGTAAGCAAAACTTTAAGAATCCTATCCCTCTTGTGCTCTTTTAGCTATGAACTAATTATGGCATTGTTATGGCCTTGTAGACTCCATCGTAGCGGGAGATCAAGCTTGATAAGGAGTTAACCGTTTCAAAGAGTGAGTAGAACACCCGAACCCTAGTAAATTAGTAGAAGTGTAAAACTTGAGATAAAGTGAGAAATTTCTAAGTTATGAATGGATGTGAAAATGAATGATGATGCTTGTGTATAGTTTATATGCTTTGTGTAAACAATCCTATGGTGTTATGTTGTGGTTACACCCACGTATGCTTATATTATGCATGATCGACACGTTAGTGTGTATGCATAGGAGTCTAACACATGTCTCTTAAAAAGAAATAATTTTATGAATGAACATCATATTTGACTTCATGTATATATTTGGCTACACATATGTTGGAATGATATAACATGTTAGTTATCATGAAAAGGCTTGCATGTTGTTAGTGGTTACTCATACATGTTAATGTCTTTCTTAATGTTGGCATCATGTAAAGTAGGAACCATGTAAATCTTTATGTTATTATTGTCTCATGGATCCTTGCATGTGGTTATTACATGAAGGATATGATATTTACATATTGTGATACGTGGAAAACGTATTGGAGGAAGGGAGCGGGTTGAACCGGAGGTGACGAAGGGGAGAATAATACGTGGTAAACGTATTGGAGAAAGTGACCGGGTTAAACCGGAGGTGACGAAGGGGAGAATAATATTTTATGTTGATGCATGTTGAGATTATATGCACCATACTTCATGCTGATTATGTATGCATGTTGCGATTATGTTGATCATGTATGCATGTTGAGATTATATGCACCATACTCTATGTTGACGCATGTTGAGGTTATATGCACCATACTTCATGTTGATTATGTATGCATGTTGTGATTATGTTGATCATGTATGCATGTTGCGATTATATGCTATGTTGGTCATACATGTTAATATGGTTAAGTTAGAAATTGTATGTTAAAACTATAAAGAATTGATATCTCAGACTCTAAGATTAGTCGACTTACCTAGGCAATTTCACCACTGTTAGTCGACTAGCCATGGGGCTAAGTCGACTATGGAAGGGAAAAATGGGTAGACAAGTCGCTGGAAACACATCTTAGTCAACTATATAAACACTGTAAGTCGACTAGTCTCAGTTACAGGAAACAAATAGAGAGCAACATACCTTTTTGATCCTTATCTAGTCGACTATAGGTGATGTATAAGTCGACTAGTACATAGTGTAGTCAACTATAAAAGTTATGGTAGTCGACTACATAGGTCACTGGCAGCCAACAGAGAGTGAAATATTTTTGGATCAACCCTAGTCGACCATAGCTTCAATAATTAGTCGACTAATAAGTGGTATTAGTCGACTATAGGATGACCTAGTCGACTAACATACCCTGTTACTGTGTTGTGGTCGGGACTTCATCTAATACCTAAAAATTTACACAAATGGTATAAAAATATGATTGCCAACCTGATGATAACGCCCAAATAGACATACTTAACAGGCATGCATAAATGTTTTACTCACTGAGCTGTCAAGCTCACCCTGTTTTTATTACCACCTTCAGGTTTGGACAAAGGTAAAGGACCCGCTTAAAGGCAATATATGCGGGATAGACGCCAACGGAGACATTTCACCCTTTTTGATTTTTGCTTTTGATATGTATATGGTTGTAGAAACTATGCATAACTTTTATTTGGATGTTTGCTATTAACTTGTAAACATTGTGGTGCTTGGCGCTAGACTCTAACCTTGTATTACATTTGGTAGTAGTAATATATTAGACTGCGTTTTCTAACGAGTTGTCGGACCTAATGTGTTGGAAATATTAATTCATGTTAAGATCATACATGCTATCTTAGTGGAGTTTGATGTATAGTATAGAGCATTCTAATGTTGGTAGAATGGAAGTATTGTATCTTGATGGGTCCCACGCTTGGATTATCTGTGATGATTGTAATAAAATGGAAATTTTTAACTGGGACCGTTAAACAACCCCCCCTCTTCCTTCCCCCCCTTTTTCTTTTTGCCTAAACTATCAAGATCTTCCATTTCATTCATTTTGTGAAAAATCTACCCACATTATTTAACTCATAGTATATTCTCAAAAAAAAAAAAAACTCATGATTAACTTTTGTGAAGGATGCATATAACTAAATTATCTTTTCCTTTTTCTCTTTTTTTCTCCTTTTCTTGCCTAAATTATCAAGATCTTCCAACCCTTTTGCGAAAAAACACCTACTGTATTTAATGCATAATTATATTCTAAGAAAAACTCATGATTAAATTTTTGAGATATATACGTAACTAAACTGTACTTCAAATTTTTTTTCATAATATCTCTATATATAACCATAGAAGTGAAGCAAATTTAGAATTGTAATCATGGGATCCAACTTTGCAAGCCTCAATTAATTCAAAACACATATCTGGCCTCAGAAATTAGGGCGTTTGTTTGTAACCCACAAGTACTGAAAGAAGTGGAAGTTATGTGAACATGAAATTTTTTTTATAAACCTTGTAAAATTTTAGTTTTACATAAGTAGTCTTACACATTTTAGTTTCTTTTAAAATCTCTGTAACGTTTTAGAATTTCTTTTTAAAAAACTCTTAACGCTTAATCAGATTGCAGATGCCGGTATGTAGAATATGTATTCTTCTATCAATTTTTTAATGTGCTTGTTTACACTTACACTTGAGGGACACACACATATCATTTATAAGCTAAATTTGTATTAGATTATTGGTATTATTTGTCCCCACTAAAATATATGCATGTTCATTTTAAGCTCCACGTGCTTTTGCATGTGCTGTAAAGCTAGTTAGTTATAATAATATCTTGGTCCTTTTCACATCATGACCTCCTTTAATTCTTTTGTTAAATGTTATACTATTTATTGGATAGATGACAATTGGGATATTCCATTTATGTCAAAACTATAGATCTCTATATGTATGAGAGATTTTCCATTTGTTGACCGGCACCCAATATTTACTTCATGTTCCTCAACATGTCAGAATTTGCCATTTAACATAGGATCATCCATCATTTAAAACCTTTCTACTGAAATCACGTCCTTGACCGTAATTTCATACAAGTAACTAGTTTGGATTCGTTTTATGGTGAAACATATTTAATGAAAGCAAATACTTATCTCAATATCTCTATGTGTAGCGAGTATAAAGAAGTGTCCAATATTTTAAAATATGTTATAAGATCAAGTTTGTGCCTGCTAAATGTTGGTGCTTTTTCTAGATCTGAGTACTTGGTTGGCTCCACAGCCCTATGGTTTTCACCTCCAACAAAGAGATTTGCTAGAGAGGTCGGGTCTTAAACCCCTCTGTTTCCGAAGCCTATGCCTTTTTTCACTAAAAAGAGTAGATGCACTGTTTTAAATGTCGGATATCAGGGAAATGTCGGATGTCATAATCGAATGTCGGATTTCAGATTTCGGAGATATTTCAGAGTCATCTAGTAAATTTCAAACATCATAGCGGATAACAAATATATATCCTAGATGTCTTAAATAATGTAATGTTAAAATTCTTATCAAGATAATATATACACAACTTATGCAAAACTATATAAATATGTTTAGGATAGACATACCTACCTTAATAATTTACATACACTCACTAATTTATTGCAAAATTTTCTGAATTGCTCCAATTTTCAAGAGACCAACATACTGGATTTTTTTTCGAAACGTCGGTCGACATATCGGATTTTTCCTGAAATATCGGCCGACATTTTCTAAAATACCATTCAAATGAGGGGGGGATGTCGTGACGGTGAGGGCTTGAAAACGAAATGTCGGCCGACATTTAAAACACTGAAATAGCTGATTCTTGGGATTTTGGGCTTTTATGTAGGTAGGTCAAGGGTAGTAGACCAGGGCATTTTGCATGGGGTTTTAGGGATTTAACTACAAAGAGGAGCTGTATTATTTGTTTATTACAAATATTCTGGTTATTATAGATAAAGAATAAGGACAGTCAGACATTGGTCCACTAGTTCTCCCCTTTGTAAATAAATAAATAAAAAAAAAGGATATGTGGGCCTTAGCTTTTGGGTTGAGTCCGCTGACCCGAGCTTGTGAGCGATGTTTAAGATTAAGAGGAAAGGGTAAAAACCCCTTGGACCTATGATTGATGTTCTAAAAGGTGCTATGCACCAATATAGAAGTAGTAGTTTCTCTTGGATCTTCACCATGCTTTGTTTACTTCCATATCTTAATAGTTATACATGGTACCAACTTTTTACTTGGTGTAAACTGACTATTGAGCGAGCTTATTATACTTATCCTTTGTCATCAACATGTGTATCAGACACCTAAGTTGGACACGTTCAGCTTATCTTAGTGCAAAATTGTATATTTTGCCCTTGGGACTTCACACAGATCTACAGGATATAGCCTATATGTTGAATAGGTGAAATATCTATGAGCATTACCTCTTTGTTGTTCAGTAGCCATATATGCTTATATTGCTTTTTTTAAAAATCTTTACTTGCATTGCAGGTAGTGGAGAAGATCTTTGGAGCAGTGCCGTGCTCTTCAAAGGCGGCAGGCTTCGAACTGTTTCTTCTTTCTAGGCGGAAGCTCTTTTACGCATGCTAATGACTGTGCAACTGTGTGCTTGTATAACTGTGTGCATGTCATGCTTCTCGGTGTAAAGGTTTATGGTGTCATGTGTGATGTTTGTTGTGTTATTTTGTGTTGCTCTATGTGGTGGTTAGCAGACCGGATTCCTTTATAAAAATGATCTATGCTATGTAATACACTCTATGGTTAACTAGATATATAACAAGATATATAAGCTATGCTTGTGTCATTTTGTGTATTAATAGCTAGTATTAATACCCATGAGCTGACGGTATTATGGTGGCGCCTTAATGGAGCTGCTCAGTACCTGTCAAATATTTATTTGTGTTGAAGGTGACTCTTGTAACTCGATCTCAATCTCTTTACAGTGAAAGACGAGGAGATGGAACCATCGGCCTATCTTTCATGGCTATATGAGGTTGCTTCACTCACAGTGGACATTTGAGAAGGAAACAGGGTGGCTGAGAGTTTGGCCAATCATAGTAGACAAATTGTTGGTGAAATGGTGTGGCTTGGCCAATTATGCAGCTTGCTAGAATGGACCTGCTGACTTCTCATGCACAATTTTCTATCGTTTCTTTGTTTCTTTATATCTTTGTCTTTTTCACATCTCTCAGGCTTCTCTCAATAAGAGAGAAAATATATATAGAAATTTGAACTCATGAACAGAACATGTATACAAAATCAGTCTAGTTACAAAATCACGGAAATTGTTTTTATGTCAATCCAACTTTCCTAATGCATGTAAATAAGGGGCACAAATTTACTCCACATGCAAGGACATATGTGACAATGATTTGTTGATAGTGATATATAGAACAAAATTAATTTTTTTTTTTGCTTCTAACCCCACTTTCTAAATGGAAATTATTTTTACTGGAGCATTTTCCCATCAAACTTTTGATGACGCAGCCTGATTAGGCTTTGGCTGCTCGTAACATGTTTTTTGCAAAAAAAAAAAACTAAATATAATATATCAACCAAAAATTACTAAAAGAAAAGATAATAGTTGAAATTTTTAAAGAGAATTCTTTTAGTGGGTTTTTATCTTACACTTAAAATATATATAAAAAAAGAGAAAGATATGGATATGCTTGGAGCTATGACCAACAAATCTATTAGAGGGTAACTTGTACCATGTTCTGTAATATGCACATGTCTCAGTTTTCCACATCCTGAATTTTCGTAAAAGAGGCCAATGGCATTGGCCTCTTCAATACAACATCTCGAAGATATGGCTCATCGCAAGGAATGTGAAAAACAAAGTACTCTTAATCATAAACGGGCTCTCGGTCCAAAAATTATCAAGAAAACAACATTAGAATTTTTAAGACATTAATTTATTTAAATAACAAATCAATAACAAATCAATTATCAAGAAAACGGGCTCTCAGGTTCTGTAATATTCTAATCTTTTCTGGAGGAGATTTAGAAACTCGGTTTACAAATTTTCTCCGGAAGCTTGGTTTGAAACCTCACTTCATGATTTTTAGTATGTAGAAAACTATTGTATGCGCTGTAAAAAAAATGACCAGTTTTCTTTTGTATCTTTTGTCCACTTTGTGTTATGCAGTCCACCATGTCTTGTATATGCTCTGTGCTCTTTTCAATAACAGAACTCGAGAAATTCACAACACTTCATCACCCAACAACACCCTGAAATCATAATATAACCAATTTTTAGGTGGGGCATATCATAAAAGTTTGATTAGAATTAGAAGTTTCTACTCAGAATAGTATTAAGATATTATTAACAGAAGCAATATAGGTACTAATTTAGATAATCTTAATCATTAAGAACTTAAAAAATCATGGACAAGGACACGAACACGGGTGTGACACGGTAATTTCTTAAAAAGTAATACACAAGGACGTAAATATGTGACACTAAAAAATATATATATAATGCGTAGAAATTGGAGAGAAGGGGCAAAAACAAAGAGGATAGAGTTTTTTAAACCCATGCCAGAGGTTCGGTCGATCGTGCGGTCGACCAACATGCACAAGAATAAAAATCGGTCGACTGATGTTGCACGAGGAAGGAAACACCATTTGGCCAGTCGACCGACCGGTCGACATTTCCAGTAAGTCTAGCAGTGCTGCACGGTCGACCGACCGATCAACCGATCTTTTCAGTATCTCCTGCAGAGTTTTGCGGTCTATTGGTCGGTCAAACTTGGAGCGATCGACTGGCCGGTCAACTGATAGTCAGGTCAGAGCAGCTATGGGCCCGACCTAAAGCTATTTTTGGGGGTATTTTCTTCTCTCTATAAAAGGAGACTTGAACTCATTTCTAGGGTTTATCTTTTGAGTGAGTTCTTGAGAGAACCCTTGTAATCGTCTTGTATATATTTTATAAATCATATATAGATCTCTCTCTTCTCCCATGGGGACGTAAGCATCTTGCTGAACCTCATAAATCTCGGTCTCCTTCTCTTTATGTATGTGTTTGTACATCTAGGTTTGTGTGTAACGCCCCGATTTCACGGATACGGGGACGTCACTGCGACGTATATACGTAG
Source organism: Agave tequilana (assembly GCA_038442645.1). Lineage (NCBI taxonomy): Eukaryota > Viridiplantae > Streptophyta > Magnoliopsida > Asparagales > Asparagaceae > Agave > Agave tequilana. The sequence continues at coordinate 19,743 of JAVJIF010011517.1, read as the reverse complement.
GTCAGAAGAAGCCCCCACGTATATACGCTAAGCATCAGTACAAACAAGAATCAGAGTACGGAAGCAAATGGTGCATTATACATTCCAACACATATATACAATTACAGAATTATCACCAGAAGTGATCCAATATTAACAATAATATTATATCACTGATGCGCAAATGCGGGAATACAAAAGATATACATGTATGGACAACATAAAAGATACATGTATATGAACAGTACAAAAGAGTGCTCACGAGGTAACTGGAGAGACCACGCTACTGCTGCGCTACTCTGATCAATAACAGGGGGAAATCCTCACGCTCCAAGCTCCATGACCTGGACATGAGAATCCAGGGGAGTCAGTGAAACTCCCCAGGCGAGTATGATATAATGCCAGGTGGCGAACCAGGGTGAGCATAAGTGTCAAGTACAGAAGACAGGAGGGTTAGAACACCAGTGAAATATATATGAACAAGTATAACATAATATCCATAAAACTGGAAATCCAAGGTAAAGCTGATCACAAGCAAAAGTGATTGTATACGCTTAAGTCACGGTCCCATGAGACTAATACATCGAAGGAATAATCCAAACAAGGAAACCCTCATCTATATACCATTTGTCTCATGCCACCGAATATCCAAGCGTATATAATCAGAGTTGCAATTCGTATGATAGTAACAGGAATACAGAACAGTAATGATCAGGGGTCCATAACACGTGTAACGCGAGTCATAACAGTAAAATATAACAGGAATCATCACAGGTACACATAACAGAAACTATAACAGGAAACATAACTGACATCTATTGTTATTATTACTCGTCTGACTCATATATCTCGGTATGTGTCCAGGTGTGCACCCCAACACACATACATCCATATATAAGCGAGTCGAGGGTTGTTAACGGAAGCAGATGGAGAACTGACAGAGCTTCTTATAGTGGTTCACATACACCGGGGACCAGTTTGTTGGTCCAACGGTTCCCACCACCTGGGACCGGTTTGGAGGCCCAAAGTCCCCCTATATGTACTCATGTGGGCCCTAAGTCCCACTATAGTCGTCCGCCATAATATATCATATCCATCACTATAAGCAAGGTATCATTCCGGCATCCATCACTTCCTCCCATACCCCATACAAGTTGTCCTTTTTATGATTTATAAACATAATTATCAGATTAAGGGAATGAGCAATATCATAACAGTAATACATAACAGTGATCAGGTACTACATTCCCTTTATCGTGATAATTATAAGAATCAGTGTATCATGCTTGGTGTCAAGAGATAGCATGATAAGTGGTGATGTATATCTAACAAGCAACCAAACATATCAAAGAATTGATAATAGTCAGGGTAAGTCATTGCCTAACCAGAGGGTCTAACAAGCCAGGTGATATACATGTGTTAAAAGGAAATCTGCAATTGACAAGTCTGAAATAATAGCATGGCAATCATAGGAGAAACTCAGAAGTCAACGACCACGAAGGGTCGGCCACGCATAGTAAGAAAGCAGTAAAAGATATATGACGTAAAGTATATGAAAACATGAAGCGAATCAATGAAATAATAAGCAAGAAGGTAGCGAGTAAGAATACTCGCCCAAATCACCAAACGCCGAAATATCCGGAATCCACTGAAGTTCGGGATGCGCCGCAACCTGTGATATAAATATGTAGAGTGAAGATGAGAGAGAGAAAGAATGGAAGATGATGTGTGTCTAGAGACAAGTCAAGTAATACCTATAGGTGATGTAAGTCTAGAGGGTAAGGTTCATGTTCAAGAAAGGAATCAACTAAGATGGCTAGGCAAAGTTAGTCGACTAGGATGGAAGAGTAGTCGACTAATAGTGGAGTTAGTCGACTAACAGTCTGGTATAGTCGACTAGAACTGGTTTCCAGAGAGTTGGGTTTGGTTTTAGGGAATAGTTAGTCGACTAGGTTAGGAGGGGTAGTCGACTAATAATGATCTTAAGTCGACTAACAGATACTTAAGTCGACTAAGTCTGTGATACAGAAAGTTGGGGTTTCTGTCTCAGGATAATTAGTCGACTAGGGAAGAATAGGTAGTCGACTAATAGTCTATAGTCGACTAATAATATAGTCAAGTCGACTAGGGCCGAGAGTTAAGGTTTCTGGTTCAGGAAAAGTTAGTCGACTAGGGTCAAGGGTGTAGTCGACTAAGGGTCTCTAGTCGACTAGGAAAATAGGTAAGTCGACTAATACTGTGTTTTCAGAAAAGGTTAAGTTTCAGCTAAGGGTTTCTAGTCGACTAGGTTCTAGGTCAAGTCGACTAATCGTCTGGAAACAGCAAACAGAACAGATTTCTAGGGTTGGGTTTGATGACTAAATAATCAAGGATTTAAAGACATAATTGAACATGATATGTGAACTTAAGCATGCTAAGAAATAACCAAGTCTTGGTGATGAAAATTACCTACCAAAAGAGATGGTTGATGATGGAAGTTGATGATGAAGAAAAGGTGGAGTCTTTGATGGAGTTGATGACCTTGGTGGTTGTTTCCATGGTGATGAAGGAAGAAGAAGATGAAGCTAGGTTGGAGAAGTGGTGGTGGTTGCCTTGGTGGAGATGAAGGAGATGGAGGTGGTGAAAGCTAGGGTTTGGCTTTGGTGAAGAGAAATGAAAAGAAAAGGATTGAAATGAAAAGGAAATATATATATAGGATTTGGATTTTGTAAAGGGAGTTGCAATTAAATAAATAAGAGGGGTTTAATTGCAAAGTGGGGAGTGAGGTGTTTCTCTTGGCCAATGGTGGCTTGCCAAGTGAGGGGGTGAGGTGGAGAAGAAGGTGGTGGAAGGTGATGAGGTGGAGAAACTTAGGGTGGAAGTAAAGGAAGTTTGTGGTGGAAATTAAAGGAGAAAAGAAAATAGGAAAAGGAAAAAGGAAAAGAAATTAGAAAAGAGAAGATATTTTCTTGATCTCCAAAAATGAAAATATCAGAAACACAGATTCCCGGGATTGAGTCGTGGATGCGGAAATTTTTTTTTGGGAAAATATCGGATACGTCCCGAAATCAAGTATCTCGGAACGACCCGAAATAAACATCAAAAATCCATAATATTATATTAAGAATAATAGTGAAATCCTTTTAAGAAATACTTTATAGTTTTAAAGATAAAAATCCCGGAATCAGTTACCTACCGACTCCGAAAGAATTTTCATAAAATCATAAAATCCTCAGAAAAAGAATGTAGGTAGAAAATATGATTCTAAGGAATAATGCCTAAAGGACCATCTAGAAATTCCTAGCTGTTTGAGAATTAAAAATTCAGGAATCGGTCAGCGGCACTGGCCGACACCGGTTTTGAAGAAATTCATTTTAATTCCAGAAAAATCTAGAAAATCATAGAAATATATAATTATGGAAAATGACATTTAAAATTAAAATCGGTCAAATACAGGAAGTAAATCGAGAAATACGGTCAAAAATCTGAATACGCAACTAAGTACGTATTCCGGGAACGGGGTATTACAATCCACCCACCTTACAAAAAATTGCGTCCTCGCAATTTCGTTAAGGGGTAATTTGAATACAAAGGGGACAAAGGCTGGAATAAAGGCTTCATAAAACCAAAACAGGGAAAGGATAGGAAGGATTTAGGAATCAAAGGAAAGATAGTCAAGGAGGGATTTGAAATCAAAGGAAAGATAGTCAAGAAATAGATAACTCTGCACTTGCAGTTGGAATGTATAACCAAGACTCATGTATTCCAGTTGCAAATCTCTTTACCATTGATTTGCCTTCTGGACGTACTGAGGAGGTTAGAGCCTAAGCTCTGATACCAACCTGTAACGCCCCGATTTCACGGATACGGGGACGTCACTGCGACGTATATACGTAGGTCAGAAGAAGCCCCCACGTATATACGCTAAGCATCAGTACAAACAAGAATCAGAGTACGGAAGCAAATGGTGCATTATACATTCCAACACATATATACAATTACAGAATTATCACCAGAAGTGATCCAATATTAACAATAATATTATATCACTGATGCGCAAATGCGGGAATACAAAAGATATACATGTATGGACAACATAAAAGATACATGTATATGAACAGTACAAAAGAGTGCTCACGAGGTAACTGGAGAGACCACGCTACTGCTGCGCTACTCTGATCAATAACAGGGGGAAATCCTCACGCTCCAAGCTCCATGACCTGGACATGAGAATCCAGGGGAGTCAGTGAAACTCCCCAGGCGAGTATGATATAATGCCAGTGGCGAACCAGGGTGAGCATAAGTGTCAAGTACAGAAGACAGGAGGGTTAGAACACCAGTGAAATATATATGAACAAGTATAACATAATATCCATAAAACTGGAAATCCAAGGTAAAGCTGATCACAAGCAAAAGTGATTGTATACGCTTAAGTCACGGTCCCATGAGACTAATACATCGAAGGAATAATCCAAACAAGGAAACCCTCATCTATATACCATTTGTCTCATGCCACCGAATATCCAAGCGTATATAATCAGAGTTGCAATTCGTATGATAGTAACAGGAATACAGAACAGTAATGATCAGGGGTCCATAACACGTGTAACGGGAGTCATAACAGTAAAATATAACAGGAATCATCACAGGTACACATAACAGAAACTATAACAGGAAACATAACTGACATCTATTGTTATTATTACTCGTCTGACTCATATATTTCGGTATGTGTCCAGGTGTGCACCCCAACACACATACATCCATATATAAGCGAGTCGAGGGTTGTTAACGGAAGCAGATGGAGAACTGACAGAGCTTCTTATAGTGGTTCACATACACCGGGGACCAGTTTGTTGGTCCAACGGTTCCCACCACCTGGGACCGGTTTGGAGGCCCAAAGTCCCCCTATATGTACTCATGTGGGCCCTAAGTCCCACTATAGTCGTCCGCCATAATATATCATATCCATCACTATAAGCAAGGTATCATTCCGGCATCCATCACTTCCTCCCATACCCCATACAAGTTGTCCTTTTTATGATTTATAAACATAATTATCAGATTAAGGGAATGAGCAATATCATAACAGTAATACATAACAGTGATCAGGTACTACATTCCCTTTATCGTGATAATTATAAGAATCAGTGTATCATGCTTGGTGTCAAGAGATAGCATGATAAGTGGTGATGTATATCTAACAAGCAACCAAACATATCAAAGAATTGATAATAGTCAGGGTAAGTCATTGCCTAACCAGAGGGTCTAACAAGCCAGGTGATATACATGTGTTAAAAGGAAATCTGCAATTGACAAGTCTGAAATAATAGCATGGCAATCATAGGAGAAACTCAGAAGTCAACGACCACGAAGGGTCGGCCACGCATAGTAAGAAAGCAGTAAAAGATATATGACGTAAAGTATATGAAAACATGAAGCGAATCAATGAAATAATAAGCAAGAAGGTAGCGAGTAAGAATACTCGCCCAAATCACCAAAACGCCGAAATATCCGGAATCCACTGAAGTTCGGGATGCGCCGCAACCTGTGATATAAATATGTAGAGTGAAGATGAGAGAGAGAAAGAATGGAAGATGATGTGTGTCTAGAGACAAGTCAAGTAATACCTATAGGTGATGTAAGTCTAGAGGGTAAGGTTCATGTTCAAGAAAGGAATCAACTAAGATGGCTAGGCAAAGTTAGTCGACTAGGATGGAAGAGTAGTCGACTAATAGTGGAGTTAGTCGACTAACAGTCTGGTATAGTCGACTAGAACTGGTTTCCAGAGAGTTGGGTTTGGTTTTAGGGAATAGTTAGTCGACTAGGTTAGGAGGGGTAGTCGACTAATAATGATCTTAAGTCGACTAACAGATACTTAAGTCGACTAAGTCTGTGATACAGAAAGTTGGGGTTTCTGTCTCAGGATAAATTAGTCGACTAGGGAAGAATAGGTAGTCGACTAATAGTCTATAGTCGACTAATAATATAGTCAAGTCGACTAGGGCCGAGAGTTAAGGTTTCTGGTTCAGGAAAAGTTAGTCGACTAGGGTCAAGGGTGTAGTCGACTAGGGTCTCTAGTCGACTAGAAAAATAGGTAAGTCGACTAATACTGTGTTTCCAGAAAAGGTTAAGTTTCAGCTAAGGGTTTCTAGTCGACTAGGTTCTAGGTCAAGTCGACTAATCGTCTGGAAACAGCAAACAGAACAGATTTCTAGGGTTGGGTTTGATGACTAAATAATCAAGGATTTAAAGACATAATTGAACATGATATGTGAACTTAAGCATGCTAAGAAATAACCAAGTCTTGGTGATGAAAATTACCTACCAAAAGAGATGGTTGATGATGGAAGTTGATGATGAAGAAAAGGTGGAGTCTTTGATGGAGTTGATGACCTTGGTGGTTGTTTCCATGGTGATGAAGGAAGAAGAAGATGAAGCTAGGTTGGAGAAGTGGTGGTGGTTGCCTTGGTGGAGATGAAGGAGATGGAGGTGGTGAAAGCTAGGGTTTGGCTTTTGGTGAAGAGAAATGAAAAGAAAAGGATTGAAATGAAAAGGAAATATATATATAGGATTTGGATTTTGTAAAGGGAGTTGCAATTAAATAAATAAGAGGGGTTTAATTGCAAAGTGGGGAGTGAGGTGTTTCTCTTGGCCAATGGTGGCTTGCCAACTGAGGGGGTGAGGTGGAGAAGAAGGTGGTGGAAGGTGATGAGGTGGAGAAACTTAGGGTGGAAGTAAAGGAAGTTTGTGGTGGAAGTTAAAGGAGAAAAGAAAATAGGAAAAGGAAAAAGGAAAAGAAATTAGAAAAGAGAAGATATTTTCTTGATCTCCAAAAATGAAAATATCAGAAACACAGATTCCCGGGATTGAGTCGTGGATGCGGAAATTTTTTTTTTGGGAAAATACCGGATACGTCCCGAAATCAAGTATCTCGGAACGACCCGAAATAAACATCAAAAATCCATAATATTATATTAAGAATAATAGTGAAATCCTTTTTAAGAAATACTTTATAGTTTTAAAGATAAAAATCCCGGAATCAGTTACCTACCGACTCCGAAAGAATTTTCATAAAATCATAAAATCCTCAGAAAAAGAATGTAGGTAGAAAATATGATTCTAAGGAATAATGCCTAAAGGACCATCTAGAAATTCCTAGCTGTTTGAGAATTAAAAATCCAGGAATCGGTCAGCGGCACTGGCCGACACCGGTTTTGAAGAAATTCATTTTAATTCCAGAAAAATCTAGAAAATCATAGAAAATATATAATTATGGAAAATGACATTTAAAATTAAAATCGGTCAAATACAGGAAGTAAATCGAGAAATACGGTCGAAAATCTGAATACGCAACTAAGTACGTATTCCGGGAACGGGGTATTACATTGTGAGTGTTGCTTCAGGTTCAAGAAGCGGTGTCAGAGCTCTATACAACGCTTGGGCTTCGTTTGATGGCGTGGATTCTTGATTTGGAGTTTGGTTCTTGTAGATCTCAAGTTTTAGAGGGATAAAACTCGGATTTTTACAATAATAAATCTCATCTTCAATCTTTTGGTGGAGAGATCAATTGGAAACTCTTCTTAGGATTTCAATTAGAAAAATATGAACTTTATCGTTTGTAGTTTCATTTCATAGTGGTTCCGATTGTTTGGTTGAGAATAGTGGGGCCAGAGAAACATCCAGTGAGAGTGATTCTTTTAATGTGAAAGCATTCAGAATATTCACCAATTGAGAATTGATATGATGAAGTTTGATGGTACAAACAATTTTAAATTATGGAGATGCCAGGTATTCGATGTGTTAAATGCATAGAATTTAGAGGATACTCTTGAGCTTTATGAGAGACTGACGGAAGTAAATGAGAAGGTTTGAAAGAAGATGAATAGGACGACATGTGGCATTATTAGGTCTTCTTTGACGCAGTATCTAAAGTATGATATGATGAATGAGACTTTTACGAAGAAGATTTGAGAGATTCTAGTGAGTAAGTACTTGACGAAGAGCATTGAGAACCGCTTGCACTTGAAGAGGAGACTTTACCATTTTCAGTTGAAGGGAGAAATCTTCATTAGTGATCACATCAACAACTACATGAAGCTTCTCACAAATTTGATAAATTTAGATGTAGTGATCGATGATGAAGACAAGGCGTTGACATTGTTGAGTTATCTGCCCGATGCGAGATATGAGACCTTTGTGCTTATCTTGATCAATGAGAGGACATCCCTTAACTACAGTGAGGTGATTATTGCTCTTTTGAACCTTGAGTTCAGGAGAAAGGACAAAGAGTGTTTCTACCAATGACACATCAGCAGAGGCATTGATCGCGAGAGAAAGTAGTCAAACTGAAGAAGTGAAAATCAGTAGAGATCCAATTAGAAGCCATGGTTGGTAATCGCAGATTGGAGAAGGATCAGTGTACCTTCGGTAAAGAGAAAGGACACTGAAAAAGTTATTGTCCAAAGCTGAAAAAGTTGAAGGAGTCACGATTAGAGGCCAATATCGTGAAGTCAGATGATAATGATTCTGACTCTTTTTATTTTTTACTTTCTGTTACACCATCAGGTTATCATTCAGATGCATATGAGTGGATATTGGATACGGCTTGAGTTGCCACGTTTGTCTCAAAGGGAGTTGTTTGCTACCTTTGAGGAGCGGGAAGGCGGTTTGATGTCCATGGGAGACGATCACATATACCGGTTGGTTGGTAACACTACTAGAAAACTGCTAGTTTGTGGCAGAATAATTGCGTCGAAAAAAATTTCGACGCATTATTTTTGTCGAATTGTCATAAATTCGACACAAATGTAAAAAACAGATGACACAAATTAAAAAATATGAATAAATGACAAATTGTGTCAAAAATTCGACGCAAATTGAAAAATCCTCATTACTTTTTCGGGTAAAATTTTTTTTGGAAGTGTGCGTCCAAAATTCGACGCAATATGTAAAACATTGCATCGAATTTTTGCAGCAAAATAAAAATCCCGCGGATCTTTTTGGTGAAAAATCATGAGACATATTGCATCGAATAATGGACGCAATATTTTACATATTGCATCGAAAAAATGTCATCAAATTATCTTTTGATGCAATAATTTACAATTTGTGTCGAAAATTTTTTTGACGCAAATTGATACGATTTATGGCAGAATTGGGTCTCCTTTCTCTTCCTTCTTCACTCCCCAAAACTTCTCCTCCCTGACATCCTCCACCCCGGCGCCCCCTCTCCTCCTTGGCGTCCCCCCTCCCCGACGTCCCCCTCCCTTATACCCGGCCCTCCCCCTCCCACCCCCGGCCACCTCCCCCTCCCCGAAAGCCCCCTCCCCCCCGCCACCTTCCCCTCCCTGCAGCCCCCTCCCCCCCGGTAACTTCCCCCTGCCCCCTCCTGTTTTCCATTGATTTGCGAAGGGGAAAAACTTACAAAAAAGGGTTCGAGGAGCTAAATTACAAGTATTCTAAAAAAGATTACAAATAGATCTCCTCAGAGATTCTGGAGAAGTGTGCCGATAGGAGTCTGGTCAGCGCGCGACAACTTTGTCCCTTTGACGATGCGAGCGATGAGATTCCCTTCTCACCTAGTTCGGGGAATCAGAGAACAGAAGGTTGGTAGAACCCTCTTGTTGCTTCTCAAAATCGCCTTCCTTAGGAATTCCTTCTCGCCTGGTTTCTGAAAATTCCTTGAGAGGAAGGAAGGTATTAGGATATCAGCACCCTGATTAGAGAAGTAGCTCTCTAGAGTCTCTGAATTCTTGGAAGTAAGAGAATAGATCTCTGTTTAGCCTCTTTTTGTTTTTCAGCCTCTCTCTCTGTGCGCGTCCGTCTCTTCTCTCCTTGTACCCCTGGTGGGCTATTTATAAGGAGAGCAGGGGTATAATTGTCCCTTGAAAATCTGAAAACAGATTGAATCAAATCTGTTTAAATCTAGAAAGTAGCCTTGCTGCGAGGCTAGAATCAACTTTTGTGAAGCTAGAAATAGCAGGTCGATTGATCCTCTCAATCTGTTTTGATCCTTTCCATATAGTTGGAAGATCTCCCTTGATCCTCTTACTCGTTTTAGGAGAGTCAAGAGGTTATGGCAATCAACTGCCAAATTTGATCTCAGATTTAATCTTGATTAGATTTGATCTCAATCCTGATTAGATTTGATCTCATTTGGAGAGTTAATTGATCAAAGGTTGACCATGACGGACCCGCAGCAGCGCTGCCCGCGTCGAGCTCACAGCGGAGCTGGAAGGCGCATGTGGCGAAGTCAGAAGACAGCTCTTCAGCGGAGCTAAATGATGTCTGTGGCGAAGCTACCGAACATTCTTCTGCGCGGTTGCGTGTGGCTTCAAGCGAAGCTAACTTTTTGCGGAGTTAACTGAGCACTTCAGGCGAAGCTGTAGTTAGCTTCCTGGCGGAGCTGCGAATGGCTTCAGGGCGAAGTTGGATGATCTTAGCCTCTCAGGCGAGGCTGTCCCTTTAGGCTCATGTGATGCTAAATGTTAGAATCTTAGACCTGCTGAGATCTGTTTAGAGACATTCTGGGCTTACTGTCTGCTTTACTGGATCAGTAGAGTCCAAGTTGCTTCCTTGTCCCTCGGAGATGGGTGAAAACTGGTCATCAGCTTATCTGTCACTTGTCTTTTGTAAATGTTAACAAGTACAGAATCGGTCGTCAGCTTGTCTATCGCTTGTCTTTTATAATTGTCAACAAGTTTAGACATTGTTCGGACCAATCAGCCTATCTTTCACTTGTCTTTTGTAAATGTCAACAAGTTTAGACATTGTTCAGGCCAGTCAGAATCTTATCTTTTTTAAAGTGTCAACAAGACCCCCTTCAAAGTTTTCGAAAGTCTGCAATGGTTCAGACTTCAGAATACTTTGAATTGCTTTGATCGGTGGTATGTGAAGTACGAACGTCACCATGGTGGTTGAGTTCAGCTTCGCTTTCAATCCTGCTTTGGGATAAATTCGCCGAAGAATCATGTAGATTCGTGACTCTGGTAGCTTCGCGTCTGGGTGGCTTCGCGTCTGGTAGCTTCGCGTCTGGGTAGCTCCGCGTCCGAGCCTTCCGGAATAGGTTCACCTTGGAATGTCTTCCCTTTCCTGAGTCCAACTGCTTTCGGCCAGTTACGAGAAGGATTGCTCCTTTTTCGAGGTTAGAATAACCTCTCTTGCATTAATCGAGGGAGATCATTCCTCCCTTGTCCGCTTCCGAGGGAGAATATTCCCTTTCTCAAGGCTTAATAAATGCCTTAATGAGGGAGATCATTTCTTCCTTGCACGATTTCGAGGGAAATCATTCCTTTTTCAAGGCTCAATAAATGCCTTAAATCCGCTCGCGCTTCCATGCTTTGAAGCGACAACGCTCAGGCCATGAGGCCTATAAATAAGACACCTGAGGTCCTCTGAAGAGAAGTGGTCTACTCTTCTCTTCTCTTGGTTATTAGAGAGAGATACTCAGATCTCTGAACTAGTAGGGATGCCCACTCTGATCGTTACCGGCCAAGGACCGGTAAGTCTCAATCATCCAGAGACTTTACCAATAGACAAATGACTTTAGAGAGTTTATCTCCCTTAATTTAGCCTTAACAGCTGCCTCAGGGATTGATTTCCCTTATTCTTCATTTTGCAATTAACTGATCTACAGAGAAGGGTTTCAGCCCAGCTTCCCAGCGAAGCTATCATTTTGACTTGATCAAAGAAAGATCATTGCATGTGTGTTAAGTTTGCCATTTAGGCAAAAATTTGGGACTTAGTCTCTTCAAGGTCGAGCCAGTCTTGCCATATAGGTGGGGCTAAGACTGCGTCCCTCAGGATCAATCTGGCTTAGCCATATAGGCGAGGCTAGGACTTGGCTTATGCTGAGCTAGCCCATCATCACTGTGCAAGCGAGGCTATCCTCTGCTTTAACTGAAATCAATCCTTAACTGAATCGAATATAAATTGCTTTGCCCCAAAGAATTTGATTTAGCATTTCTTGGTAGCTTTTCCTTTGACTTACTGCTAACTTGTTTGCATTACAGTGAGCTATGTTCGCCAATCTTTTGTTCTGATGAGAGAGACAAAAAGTTGCCTTTGCTTTTCCAGTTGAAACTTTAATCCTAAGCAGGAGGAACAAATTGGGTTACTGATGTGTTCCCAGAAGAGGTTGGCAGTCGCTTATCCGAGATGATCCACTTTGAGGCGAGGCTGGTAGTCGCTTATCCGAGATGATCCACTTCGGGAAAGCGGATGTCACCTGTAAGGTCTCGGATTCTCCATTGCAAATTTTCATCAAAGAAGATCCAGCCTTCTGGTGGCAATCGGTCCTCCGCCAATTTTGATTACGGAAGATTCAACTTTCTGGTGGCACCATTTGCCATTATGCAAAAGATTACGGCCTTGTGCAGGAGGAAGGCCTTTCGTGTCCAGTTGGTTTGGCTTGGGTAGATAGGACCACTTGTATGCCTTTTGAGCAAATGATTCTGTTGTATGAAACACAACTTGATGTAGTAGTATCAATGTACCTTCCCTTTTAAATCAATAAAAGTTCAGTTTCTGCTCATCTGATTTTTTTTGCTTCTCCTTCACTTGAATTAGGCTGGCGGATTTGCGTGAAGTTAAAGACAGAATCCTTTCTGAATCAGGAACGAGCTTCCAGCGAAGCTGGCATGAATTATCGGCGAAGCTCGGATTGTGCTTTTAGCAGAGCTAAGGTAAGCTTTTTTGGCGAAGTTATCGATACGTCACGCTAAGTCAACACTTGACTTGTGGCGGAGTTATCCCTTAGTGAGACTGAATCAGCGCTTCTCGGGAAGGCGCTTTAGGCACCGTTTTAAATTAATTTGAAACGACAGCCTGTGCTCTTTTCGAGGCATCATTTCAGGCGATCATCAGCCTATAAAAGCCCGATCGGGCTGAGAGAGAAGGCATCACTTCTCTTTAAAATTTACAGAGCACTTGACTCTTTTCTTCTTTTTCTTCTTCGTTCAAGAATTCAAGGACTTTCACAGTTCTTTAATGGCTCCCAAGAGACGAACGGAAAAGAGGTCGTAACCTCTGCGACGGAGGGTCCTTCTCCTCCTCCGGTCATCGAACGACCGATCGCCGGTAGGGATCTTTCCCTTTTGATTAGAGACTGCCGTCTCTCCTTTAAAAGCCGATTTCTGGCTATCTTTAGATGAGCCCAAAATGATCAATTATGATCTGTTAATCTTAGGGAATTCGACTCCCTGAATTTTCTTAGATTTCTTGATCGGGAATCCAAGAACTGAAGAGTCCTTCTTTAAGCTTCCAAGCAAAGCTATCCTTTAGGCGGTTTCACATCCTATTGAATGACAGGATGTGAAGCTGTCCTTTGACATGTAACTGAAAGGACTTTAATGCCCCTGAAATAGTCTTTAGACCATAATATCCTTCTGATGAAGTTAGCCCTTAGGGCTTTGTCGCATTCTGTTGTTGAGGCTAAGCTTCTGGAGCGAAGCTAACACTTGGATATTTTCCTGCATCCTGCCTTCGTGTGGCGGAGTTACGCTGCAGCTACGAAGCTAAGCTTCGGGGCGAAGCTATCATTAGGCCAGCTTCGCTCGGAGAGCGAGGCTATATCTTGTCAAATTTGCTTTCTTATTTTAGCCCTTGTTTGGATGATGAACTAATCATAGTTTTTTCTTGTTCTTACAGTGCACTACACTCCTGGTCCTTTGAACAGTCTCTTTGGCACAGCCAGGGGACTAGATGGCAATGTCAGCTGCAGTTCCAAGGGCAGGCTTTGCTGTTCAGCGAGCGGAGCTCTCTTGCTCGGGATACGATTATTTATGGTGGGGATCAACGCACCATGAGGAGCATCTTAACTACTGCTCCCCTTGAAGATTCTGACCGACGAATCTATCGAAAGCCCGACTTTATGTTTGGAGATGCGACGCCAGACCATGATTGCCAGCTGCTAGCCAGAGGGGGCAGTGGATTTTCTAATTAGATGGCGAGAAGTTCTATCTTCCGTCTAACAAGCGGCATTTTCCCTTGTCTTTCTTCAATGCGTGACGAAGCTCGGAAGATGTAGTGGCAAGTGAGTCAGAGTACTGACTCCGTTCATGTAGGAAAATTGATACTTCCCTCACCCGTTACACAAGGATGGGGCCTCCTCGTTGTATAATGAGTCTCCACCCTGGGAATGTACTGCCAGACATCCCAGTGGGAGAAAATCCTACGGTGGCATATATCTTTGGCAATTAATTCTTTAAAGTTCGTGGGAACTATCCAGCCACTGATTTTAGGACTCCAGGGTGGATTCACCCTCCGAAGGCGTGGTGGAGGGATTTGACTCTATATGTCCTTTCTCATTTCGAGGAGGATCTGGAGAGGCTGAATCTTTATGAGGCCGTCAGGGCGACCAGCTATGGCATTCAGATGAGCGTAGCGAACTTCTACGCCATCTTCGAGTTATACTGCCAGGCTACAGGGACTTTCTTCACCCCTGTTGGCGAACTGGGCATGACTCTGCACGAAATGTGGGAAGTCTCTGCTCTACCCTTAGGATCTCTCCTATACGAAGAATATTTTCCGTGCGAGGCGGAATTGGCACTTCTGGAGAAGCAGGAGCCCGCCTTGTTTGAGACATACTAGGAATTGATGTGCCACTTGTACATTTGCTCCAGCATGCATGGGAGCAGTAAGGAGCTTCATGCAGCTTGAAGAGCTGGGGAGATTATTTGTTCCCAATATGAAAAATACTCCTGAAGCGGCTCATTGTGGAGTTGCTGATGAAGACATCTTTAGCCGGATGCAAAAGCATTCTCAGGGGGATCTGATTCTGGAAGAAGATGAAGGCCCCTATGAAAAAGGCGATATTCTTCGGAGTTTCCATTATTAGGCTCGTCGGTCGACGTCCCGGAAGGCACTTCTGGCTGGTTTCTTGACGGTCTGGTTGAAGAGATGTGTGGTGCCGTCTTCTTCGAGCGACATCATTCATCCAACTATTTTGTTGCCTGCCGCTTGTCTAGTCCATGGTCGTTCTCTGGGATTTCTTCCAGCCATGGTGTGCTGTATTCAGAGAGGCCTTCGCGCATTGACAGAGGCTTTTTGTAGGCCACCAACGACGAAGCGGGGAAAGGGGACTGTTTTGCCCTGCAACAGACCAAACCCCAGAATAGGTCTGCCGTATACTTATCTGATGGCGTGATTTGCCCTTCACTGTCCCTCCATGATTGAAGCCGGAGAGGACCCCCAGAAGGTGTTCGAATGGCGCTTCTCCGCCGATTCGAGGATGTTCATGGCTGAAGACTTACGTGGCTGTGATCCGTAAGTTGCTGAGTCGCTATGACGTCTATAGCCTTTTCCGCTGCTTCCCCTATATTCAGGATGCGGGCTATGGAGAAGAGTTCAAGGACGTGGGGGAAGGGCAGACATCATTGAGCCGGGGAATTTTTGAGTGGTTGGTCAGCATTCGGCCCTCACATTTATTATACAGAAGTGGGGACACCTGCTACCTGGAGCCCTTTGTTCCCAGTCGGTTTTGCCGCCATTTGGATATGACCAACTGTACGTGGGTAATCTAAACAGCAATCTGGCTTTCATGGGGAGCCTCATTGATGGAGCCCGTGCATGGCGGTTCTTCATTGCAGGCTGTACCGAGGCGCGGCTGTGCATACCGCTAAGGACTCTGAATCTTCTGATGACCCTGGGATTCTGCCAGTGATATACGACCTCAAACTCCACACCCATCAGATTCTCTATCAATTCTTCTGGTGTGAAGTTAATTTCTCAGCGGCTAAAGCGGAAGGTCACTGAGAAAGGCGAGGGTAAAAGGGTTCACGTCCCAGGCCTCGGGGAGTTCATTGCCGTTGATGACAGTGAAGCCTCGGATGCAGGAAGTTCTCGCTTTGAAGCGGACACAGGTGCTGAGACTCCAGTAGCTACTTCTGACGTGGTGGGGACGGCCCCCATAGAACATGCCGATGTTGAAGAAGTGGAGGAAGAAGATCTCGATGTCCACTTCAAATGAAAATGGGAGGGTGAATCTCGTAGGAAGAGAGTAGTGAAGAAGCCTAGTCGCTACGCTCCTACGGTTGTTGCAGAGGGCGAACCATCTGCAACGCTTCCTCCTCCTGCCCTATTAGTAACTGAATTATCGGTTCCAAAACCGACTACTGGCGAAGCCGCTCCGGACCCGGGTAAGATCAGCTTCGTTCTTGTAATATACTTTTTATGTGTTCCGGACAGCTTATTATTTGCTTTGTGATGCAGGCACCGAGGCGGTGAGAAGCCCGAGAGCTGAAACTGTCAGAGAACAAGGGGAGCATTATAATCCCTTGTTTACTTATAAGGAGGGCGATGAGGCTGGCTATTTCGTCGTCTCAGAAGAGTCCAGAGGTGATGCGGCTGATGTCGGTCCTTCGGGCGTCGGGACTTCGAAAGGAAGTTCCGAAGCTTCTAGCTCCTTTGGGTGGACCACGGAGGGTTCGGCAAGCGAAGACGAGCCAGCCATTCGTGTTGACTTCGCCAAAGATTTTCCTATAGAGCCCGTAGAGACTGATGTAGCCGCCAAGACGATTGAGGCGACATTATCTTTTGATATAATTTTGTCCTTCTGACTCTTGCCATTGTTATGCCCTGCCTAAACAAAGTCTTATTGCAGGTGTTCCGCCTCTAGGTGCGTCAACTCCAAGAGAGCCCACCCGTCTTCCTGAGTGATCCAGGGGTGAAGTAAGCACTTTGACCGCGGCGGATGCTGCTGAGTTGGATGCTTTTGTATAGTGACCTGCCCTCTTATCAGCCTGAACCAGCCAGAGGAACAAAGATTGAGGGGACGGTAGTCACGGAGGCAACCTCACTTCCAACTATATCAATGAGTGAGGTGCCATCAGTTTTGCCAGCGCCATCTATCTGCCAGGTGAGGAGCTGAGAGTGATTACAAGTCCTACTTCCCCAACACTGGTGGTTGAGCCTGTTCTCCCGAAAATAGTTACTAGTCCGACCTCGGTTGTGACTAGTATACTGATTTCAATGAGGACTCCGCCGAGATCACCGACGATCCCTCATGTTGCTGCAGCCAGTGCTTCTACTATTCCTTCCACGGTAATGTCCATAAAGCTGGTGGAATCTTCAAAGGCTGCCCGTCTGCCAGGAGTGATTGAGGCCGAGAATGAATTTGTAGCTGAGCTAGTCGATAGCTTTTATAAGGGCTTGAAGCGATCCATCGCTTTAATTTTAAAGGCTCGATTACTTCATTTTCTGCTCTAAAGGTGGTCCTCTCCCAAAGCATTGAGAGTATCCGAGACTTTGGAGGGGATGACCAGGCCGCTGCATTGAAACTTCTGGTGGACCAACTTAAGAGGGATGTGGACGAATGGCGCCGTCTTAGCATTCGAACATGGAGTCTTCGGTTAATGAGCAGCTTGCGCACCTTATCGCTCAGATGCATGAAGCTCATCTTGCCGCTCAGGAAGCCACTAAGGCCATTTCTTCTGACTTGAAATCCTTAGAGACAAGGAAGGTAGAGCTCGGGGACGCCATAGATACTTCTAGCAGTGCTCTTCTTGACGCTGAAGATAAAATTAGAAAGGCCAAGGGGATGATCAGGAAGGCAAATCTTCTCTTATCCAAGGCTGAATCAGTGCGTCTTGAAGAGACTGCGCGGTTTGAGCAGCTTAAGGCTCAGAGTGACGAACTCTCACGGCAGGAGTTAGCTCAGAGGGCAACCTTGTTGAGGTTTAAGCTCGCTTGGCTCAGACGGCGAGTTTTAATGAGGCTGAGCTAAGGTCGCAGACGCTCGTTAGGGCTACTGATGATAGGAAGACAAGGGTGGCTATTCTTGAAGGGCGATCAAATCTTATGAAGCATCCTCATAGCTTGTACTATATATGCCTTCATGTATCCCTTCTTTTCAGAATCAATAAAAGTAATTTTGTTTGACTCCCCTATCATATTTTCAACTTATTTTATCTTCTGAATTATCGCTTTCAAGTTGTATTGCAGCCATTTAAGAAACAGTCCTTACTATACTGAATAATGAGACTTGGCTATCTGTCAGTTCAGAGGTCGCAATGATGTAACCGATTGAGAAGCCACCAAGCTCAAAGTTTGTTATATAATGACAAAGAAATAGTCCTTACCGGACTGAAAGATGAGTCTTGGCTATCTACCGGTTCAGAGGTCGAAATGACATACCGATTGAGAAGCCATCAAGCTCAAAATTTTGTCATATGATGACAAAAATAGTCCTTACCGGACTGAAAGGTGAGACTCGGCTATTTGCCGGTTCAGAGGTGGCAATGACATAACCGGTTGAGAAGCCGCCGAGCTCGAAGTAGTCCTTGACGGACTAAAAGGTGAGACTTGGCTATCTTCAGTTCAGAGATCACAATGACATAACCGATTGAGAAACCATCAAGCTCGAGGTAGCCCTTGACGGACTAAAAGGTGAGACTTGGCTATCTGCCGGTTTAGAGATCGCAATGACGTAACCGATTGAGAAACCACCAAGCTCGAGGTAGTCCTTGACGGACTAAATGGTGATGCTTGTCTTTGTAAATATCAACAAGTATAGAACTGGTCGTCGGCTTGCCTGTCACTTATCTTTTGTAAATGTCAATAAGTTTAGACATTGTTCAGACCAGTCAGAATTTTGATGGAATTTGGAAAAAGGCCTCGTTTTCATTGTGAAAACGAGGAGATCACTATCATAGATTTAATGTTAACGTAACAGCGAAATGGATGCCAGAGGTTAGACTGTTAAACATAGCATAAAAGGGGTCTCGCTCCCACGGGGAAAAACGAGAAAATCACTGCCATAGGTTTATTGTTAACGTAACAGTGAAACGGATGCCAGAGTTTATACTGTTAAACATAGCATGAAAGGAGTCTCGCTCCCATGGGGAGAAACGAGAAAATCACTGTCATAGGTTTAATGTTAACATAACAGCAAAAGGGATGCCAGAGGTTATACTGTTAACATAGCATGAAAGGGGTCTCGCTCCCACGGGGAGAAACGAGGAAATCACTGTCATAGGTTTATATTAACATAACAGCGAAATGGATGCCAGAGGTTATACTGTTAAACATAGCATGAAAGGGGTCTCGCTCCCACGGGGAGAAACGAGGAAATCACTGTCATAGGTTTAATGTTAACGTAACAGCGAATGGATGCCAAAGGTTATACTGTTAAACATAGCATAAACGGGCCTCGCTCCCACGGGGAGAAACGAGGAAATCACTATCATAGGTTTAATGTTAACGTAAACAGCGAAATAATGAAAAATATTTATATGTGATCTTACCATTCTATGATGAGAATTGGTAAGTGATTTTGGAGAGGGAATCAAATAGGAACAGGTCCCTTAGGATTTTTAGCAAATTCCCAACTGTCAACGGGTTTGATATGCCTTTACCAACTATCGTTTGAGTCGGGATAGCCATGCTATTTCCCTCGCATGATGAGTTATCGAGGACTTATGTTGGGCTTAAAGGCCAATATTTTCCTCTATCCTTAACCGTTAAGGATATTAGATCATTTGGTTAGCGTATGTGTAACCTTAATTCTCCTTTAAGACAAATGTATACCAGATTCCTATGGTTTATGGTTGCATGATCTCGTTTGGGAGAAGAGAGAGGCTCTCTTTGCGCTAACCTTGGATATGAAGGTCTTGATCAGAGGTGAAGTGTTAACTTGATCATGAGAAGGATCCTTAATTAAGAATAATACTTCTTTAAGAACTTGCTATTGATCGGCATCATGAGTAAATTGCCATCTGAAGTCATAAAGCGGTATGCTCTGTTCAATAGACTGTTTCTATTACAAACGGTCCATCCCATTTAGGA